>BLKR01003087.1:0-162190 GCA_011170035.1 Teleogryllus occipitalis | reverse complement strand
GCTGTACCTACAGAATTGAAAATTTCGCTATAGTTTAGGAGATATGAGAATTTAAAACCAATCCTTTTTTCTAGTCAAAATCGTAAAATTTAATCGACCCCCCCTGTTGAATTTTTCAAATTTCGACTGGACGCCGATTCTTCTGAAAACTAGCGTCCTAACTCGAAATTTAATGGCGATTACAATGGTAAAGACATTTTTTCTATCTGAGGCTTCGTTTTCCCGAAATTCGCGAAAACGTTCGTAAAATACGCCATTTTAAACCAAAATGCAATCTATATTGTCGTTTTTTTACTTCTCCCGTGCTCAAAATACCCGTCGTAAATAGGAAAACAAAGAGAAGAGTATTCTTCATCTGCCGTGCAGCTTTCAGCGTCGTAGAGCGAATAGCGTATAGCGAAGATCACTGTATTTCAGAAATGTTGAAAATATACTACAATGAGAAAAAGCGTCTGGAAGTCGTATTTTTCTACCGATTGAGGCAAATGACGATATTTTCTTAAAGTTTATAATATTCTGAAGCAGGCTGTGCCTCCAGAATTGAAAATTTCGCAATAGGTTACGTGATATGAGCATTTATAGAAATTCCTTTTTTCTAGTCAAAATCGTAAAAATTAATCAACCCCCTGTCGAATTTTTCAAATTTCGACCGGACACCTATTCTTCTGAAAACTGGCGTTCTAACTCGAAATATAATAGTGATTACAATGGTGAAGATAATTTTCTTCCTTAGGCTTCGTTTATGTGAAATTCGCGAAAACGTTCATAAAATACGCCATTTTAGACCAAAATGCAATCTATATTGTCGCCGTTCTTTTTACGTCTCCCGCGCTCAAAATACCCGTCGTGTATAGGAAAACAAAGAGAAGGGTACTCTTCATCTGCCGTGCAGATTTCAGCGTCATAGTGCAAATAGTTTAGGAGATGCATCCAGTCAAAATGACTGTATTTTAGAAATGTTGATAATTTACTAGAATGAGAGAAAGCGTCTGGAAGCCTATTTTTCTTCCAAATGAGACAAATGACGATATTTTCTGAAAGTTCATAATATTTTGAACCGGGCTGTGCCTCCAGAATATAAAAATTCGCAATATTTTAGGAGATATGAGCATTTAAACCAATCTTTTTTTCTGGTTAAATCGTAAAATTTAATTGACAAAATATGTTACGAAAAATTTAGATATTTGTTAAGATTTCAACAGTTCGCCGAGATTACAAATTTCAGAACAGAACATAGAAACATATAATTACATTAGAATCCGGACTCTAGCCATGAGATCGTCGTGCAGTGCTGCGAAACGGGATTTTTGACATTACTGAAGATTTTCTGTTTTCTACATTTGTCTATAGAATTATATTTATCCTTTTTCTGTGTATGATAGGGCGTTGGATTCTGGAGACATCTCGCCTGCGTGCTATTTTACCACTTTATCAACTTATTCCGAAAGTACGAAAACAGTATTAAAATTAGCTTCGGCGGTTTTACTTAGGAAAACAGATTCATCAGGTGAAATCTATCAAGGAGATAAACGTCGTTTTGAGATCAAAAATCGAGTCGCAGGATAAAAGAATTCGTGCGTAATCTCGGCTCATTCTTTCTGGTAGTGAAATGATAACGGAAGATCTTTAGATGTAAAATGTATGTAAAATAAGATGTTAGGATATGGAATATGGGTGATATCTACACAGTTAGTTCAATTTTCTTTTTGAAATCAGTTTCCAAATCGGAAACTATGTTTTGAGTAATGCCTCAAGTAATTTTTTGATGGTATTCGAAGGAAGACGGAAATATCTGAACGAGATATATACCTACAAAATACGACTATTACAGATGATACGAGACCGTGTGGTTGTGTTACAGCATCACTAGTTTGATATGTTGAGAAAAATATATTGAGATTGAAAGGGACGAAAGCATAAACTAACTGCCTCGCAGTTCGGTCTCCTTTCGCGCCGCAGTCCGCCGGGTTTGGCCGTTCGGCTGCGTGGAGGGAGGGCCCACAAGGGTCGGGTGACGCAACGGTGTGGAGCGCGAAAAGGGGTTGGGAAGATGTTTTCCAAATTTCACTTTACGCCGCTCCTATTCATTCGATTTGCATGCTTGACACGGCGTTGGATTCAGGAAGCACGTCGTCATCGCGCTATAACACCAAATGTTTCAATTTCTTCCCGAAACTATGAGAATTTTTTAATTAAAAATCTTTTTTGAAAAAACGGCTTTGTAGCGTAATTTTTTTTAAAAAAACGGAGTCCAATGCCGTTTACAGATCGAAAATCGAACCATTTCTTCAGACGTTATCGGTCTAGTAAATTCCTTGTAGTAGTGCTGCGATCTATTGATTTTTCCTATAAGTATGTTTCGGTACATTTAGCCCACTTAATTCAAAAGAACACATTTAAATATTTTTGGCATGTTTGTACGAGTCATGAAAAATTAACAATTCTGACATTTTTTATTTCTTCTATTTTTAGTTAGTATATATTAGGCGTATTTAACTTTTTACTTTTTCATGGAGTTTGTTTTCTTCTAGTCTTGGTTAAAAATTAATGTTTACATTTTTTTACCTTTACTAATTTTAGTCAGACTGAAGATGTCATTTGAGTTTCAGTATGATATTCTATATCTAGAGACCAAAACATATTCTTTGGTCGCGATTCTTCACACAAATAAACCAGTAGTGCTCCTACACCTAATATGCGAAACGGCGACGATTGCCTAATCGAGAGTAAAGGGGTCTAATCGTCAGTGACGGACGGATGGACGAGCAGATGCAAGTTACGCGAATACTATTTAAGGATAATTATCAATGTAACAAGAATTTATGATCATTATTTAGTTGTTTTTTTTATTCAATATTATTGATCTTGCTAAAAAGTTTATTTTTTATTACTTTCCAACTTTCATTTGCCTTTAATTATTTCAAAAATATTGTGTTTTGTATTTCTCCAAAACTGTTTTGTTTTTCTATCCTAAAATTCTTTCCAAATCAAATGTTATTTTCCAATGCATGAATCGATTTATTGACTCTGATTTCTCTTTGGATTATAATTAAAGAATTACAATTAATTTAAAGAGTTTTGTATCACTACTCGCGGCAACTTAAAATCTCGAGGGGCCGAGCCCCTGGCGGTGGTCGAGCCAGTGATGGATCGGAGGGCAGGGGGTTACACACACACACACCCCCAATCGAACGTGTCAGATAATTTTCTTTAAAAAATATTTGTTAGTTTTCGAGCGCATAACGAATGTGCTGCTTGAAACATGAGCATAATCGTGGTTGAAATTACTTTTGTTCACAGAAATCTGCTCATTCTCGACTCGGACTACGCAGTGCCAGGGGGAGGGAGGGGGTGAGTTATGGCGAAGAGTCATAGAAGCCCTGCAACATTACATTTGATTTTTAAGATCATTCCGTAACATACAATGCAAACGTATATCTGAAATGTTCCGTTTCGACGTATAAATATATTAAAATATAACGAAATATGTAGTTAAAATATGTAAAAATGTGTAATTATACCAAAATATGTAAAATAAAAATTAGTTCCAATTCATTCAAAATGTACTGTAAACTCAAAATATTGAATGCAGGGATCTAGTTCCAGTAAAAACATGTAATTACATGGAAATCCGTTCCCTAATGATTACATTCATAGGTTGCAGGAAACTAGGGTTAAGATTTTAGGGAAAAATCACAGTACTTGTTTTAAGTTTTATTAACAACTTTACAAAATAAAAAAAATATTTAAAACCATCAAATTTTATACAATATAATTCAATTATATGTATTTTAAATAATAGACAAATGTAATAATGTTAAAATCAAATTAAGACACACCTTGAAGTTCTGGTAAATTTAGGGGCAATTTGCAATACTCCACCAAAAGAAAATTCTTTCAAATTTATGAATTTCACACTATAAGCATAATAAATTAAAAACCTACAGGTTACATAACTTATGGAATTTGCACAAGAAAAACATTTCTAACAGTTATCCACTGGATCAATTTACTAATGGCAATAGTTTCTTTTCCAATGGTATTTAATAATACAACTCAAAACACATACTGCCAAGCAATATTTTGAGCAGATGGAAACATATCTTTGGTGAATGTTACTTTATTGCTATATCCATACACTATTATACACACCACTTGCTTTTATTAATCTATTTATTTACCACTTAAAATGCATTCTCTCAACCATAGAGCAAGTAAAGTATAAATTGATAAACTGATAAAACTGGAGTCATGCAATTAATATCGACTGCAACATCCAAACAAAAGGTTTAAAATATTTTCATTAAAACCATATTTTAAGGGCTCTATGAGATACGACCATAAGCCACATTCTGCAGTTTTGAAATACAGCTCAATTAATGTTTGGGAAACACAGGCAAATCAAAGGAAGGCCAAGATAATCAGGCTGCCATATGGCTAAAAAACAGATATCTGTAATACTGAACGGGAACAGCATAGCTTAAGAGAAAATCGTAAGGAAAAAACTCAAAATTGCAGCTCATGACAATTTGTCACTGACCTGGATAAATGAACAAAAAGATGACTCTTCAGTACTAAAGTCTAGATAAGATATATTTCTGTCTACAATCACTCATTCAAAATTTCACTTGCTATTATGCTAAATTATTTAATTTTCTGTAAATTGACAAGATCTTTTTTCCAATCACCTGGTGCTTTTTGTTAATAATTTCAAGGTGACATTTTTAAATAAACAATATAGTCATTGGAAACTCTCTGTATTAGTTATTTAATAAATCAACGGTTTCTAATAGTGCCTATTTCAACATGTCATACCAACACCTTCATATTTTATCACTAAACTGCGAATATATTCAACTGTCTTTTCATCTAAACCAAATTTTCCAGCTTCTTCATCAAACTGATTAACACCGCCAAAACCAACAACATATCCATTAAGTCTTGCAGCAAGATGAGAATCAACCAACAATTTTGAGCCTTTTTTGATGCCGGTAGCCTCCATTAACTGTGGATAGTGCTGAAGCCTATATTTCTGATGATAACTAAAATAGAGAACAACATTGTAAATCAATGTACAAAACCATTTCTTATCCACACCCTAATTTCAGATTTTTTTCTAAAAGATTAATACAATTGTACTGTTCATTATATTGTTCTTCACAAGGGTAATGGCGAGTTCAAAAAATGCAAAACAAATGTACCAAAATAATAATCCAGATAACATTGAGAAGTTAAAAGCCAAAACACCTTACCTATTTTTTCTATCTTAAGTAAAAGTACTTAGGCCATGTCAATGTTCAATGAGGGTAAAGGCGACTGAGATCATGAACTTGCCTTACAAAATATTCTGCTTTTAAGAAAACAAACATGAATGCTATATATTTTTATAACATTTATGTTTAATTGTTTGTTGCTGTGAAATTTGTGGTGCTAGTGTGTCTACTGCTAATCTGTGAAACTAGTGTTGTAATAATAGCCAAAATTAATAGTGGAAAAAATTTAATAAATATCAAAAAGAGAAAAAATCTCCAAAGTTATCCAACCAAGTAATCACAAAATGAAACAATACACATTTTGTTACATTTGTTAACAAAGGAAAACCATTTTTACTTTGCATTAATGAAATACAATGAAAATAAATTATGTAAAGTGTTATCAACTAAAATTTTTACTTTAATTTCATAATATAATATGTCTTCCTCATACGATCCTGTAAGTAGAAATTTGGCTGCACATAATTTTCATTAAAACTTGATTAAAAGTTATTGGTTAAAGTAGATAATCTGGTACACATGCAGAGAGTAGTGATTGGGAGGAGAGGGGATGAAGGTGGAAAAGGGATGAAATGGAGTACACTTGCAGTAAAATAACAAAAATCAATAACCTGGAAATTAAGAAAAACTTACATAATCTGCACTTAGGATTTTGAGATAACTGCAATAAAGTAGCTTGTGGTTCTGTACTACACATATGGAATGTCTATAAAACATTGAATATTTCACTTGCTTCCCAAAAGAAATTTTACTTGCATTTTTATGCCAAATGACTTTTATGACCCCAATGACACTTCACTACACATTTCAAAGTTGAGAACAAGTTGATTAACATAAAACATCCTCGAATCTGGGGAAAGCATAATTAAAAAGGTATTTTGTCATACTAATACTTTTAGTATGAAAACTCACTTCAAATCAGTTTGAATGGTAAAAATGGATAGCTTTTCTGGTTTCTGGACAGCACTCCCTTTGTAACTTTAGAAATCCTATTACAACCCTCTTACTGTTTTGTCATATTTCATTAAAATTAAACCATTTCTCATAAAACTTCACAATGAACAAAACAGTTCACAGCACACAAGTCACTATCCCAACTATTAAAAGCTACCCTTCAAAACCAAACTTCTCCTTGTCCTCTTTACCAAGGATTTCTCCTTTGCCTGAGCACCATGAACTGCCTGTTTAAACCCCGTAGGTTTGTATCGAACTCTCTACTTCAACTGATATTTTATTCCCTTAAGAGGTGATGGACTTATAGCCAAATACAATTTTTTAATACTAATTTTTGCCTTAAAGGACCCAATTACCTTTTAAAAAGAATGTTCATAAATTACTATAAACACTTTTTCACAAAAGCATAATGGATAATCTCACTCTGACAAACAAATACATCATTTAGTTTCATTTGTGGCAAATATACTTACATATGTTTTATGAAATAAATACATATACATGTACACATGCACATTTTCTTTCAATTATTTTTTTCTTTATCAAAACTTACTCCTCAGCATTAAAAAATTCCTTAAATGGGATGATTCTTGTGACAACTCCTTTCTTGAGGCTTTCTTGTTCCTTCAGAGATTCTTCTGCAATTTGCTTTTGTTCATTATCATGATAAAATATCAGAGATGTATATTGAGGTTTTGTTTTAAATGTGGGATCATGATTGGCCCAGAACAAATTCAATAATTCACTATATGAAACTTCATCTGGGTTGTAGTCTATATCAATAGATTCTGTGTGGTCACCTCTATAAATATAAATTATAAAAACAAAATTAACATTATTCCTGAATCGTGTACATTTGTTACGTTAAAAGTCATACTTACATAGAACGGTAAGTGGGGCATGGCTTATCACCACCTGAATAACCAACTCGTGTTCTTACAACACCTTTGGTAGTTCCAAATAAGGAGTCAGGTCCCCAGAAACACCCCATTGCAAACGTGGCTTTCTTGGTGTTGACATTCAGATCATGTAGTAAATTTGCCATTTTCTATAAACACAATAACAACTCCAAATAATTATACTGACCCTAGTAAAATATATTAACAATCCTTTCTATACACTTACAGAAGATGAATGTGTTTGGCCCATTTCATTCACGCTTTATGTATATATACCAGAGATCTACCTTGACTGATAGCGAGTATTATCTGACTTAACTTGGCAGACAATAAAAATAACTACAGATAAATTGACATTGGTCTCTTATTAAAAATAGGTCAAGAGAAGCCACTTACTGAACACGTGCATTCGCTTAACACTGATAGCAAGTCATGCTGTTATCATTCATAAATTTCATTCTTACGTTCCGTAAAAACCGGTCACGCGTGCATTCTGGTCAATGACCGCCTAATCAACAAAAAAACCCCTACCAACACAGGTATACGATCAGTTCATTACTCACCAACAAAGAGTGTATACCTGGTATACCCCCTCCTTCCCACCAATACCACTTCCCCACTCACCTGACTGAACTAATGTTTATATACAAAGAGTCTGGTCGCACCGTTACACTTTGGTGTAACGTGGAGTATTATACAATGGATGGAGCTGATTGACACTGGATGGCTGGACCTTGCGGGGGCTGAGAATGTCACTCTGTTCCGACACTAATAGAAAAATATATAGATTTCCCGGTTTTCCCACTGTCAGCTGGCTGCTAGTCCTGCAACGTCACTCATCCTGATGTTGGTATGCAGCATGTGCTTCGAATGCGATGTTGCCAACGCCGCACGTTGGGCACGGCACAGTTTCACTGACATGCAAACATCTCCACGGACGCACGCGTGGTGCCTGGACCGGATCTCCGCGCGGGATTGGTTCGCAACGCACTGTATAAACTTCCTGTTTTTGCCGCTTGTCGTTGCGTCGGCGGCCGAGTAGAGTACGACTTCTGGCAGCTGAGTTTAGGGAGCGGCTGGGTTTCCGAGAACTGAGGGTTACAAATAGAATCGAAACTGAAGGAAACGAGGCCACTTCCTCAGTTTAAGTGAGTTAGTTTCCCGTAAACGTGTGGTTAGTGCGAAAGGTTGTCTTGCGATCAGATAAAAAAGTAAGTAGTGATTTGTTAGTCTAAAAAGATAATTGAACGCTAAAGAGAAAGAACATGGTATTTTTCGAAACTTGTGGACCTAATGAAGCTCTTGTTATTTCTGGATGCGGTTATCGTAAACCTTTGTTGATACCCGGAGGGAGAGCTTTCGTATGGCCCGGCGTCCAACAATGTCAAAAAATTTCATTGAATACAATGACATTGCAAGTGGATAGCCCGAAGGTGTACACTTGCGAAGGAGTACCGATCTCTGTTACGGGTATTGCGCAAGTTAAAATTCAAGGGCAAAACAAGGAAATGTTAGCTACAGCCTGTGAACAATTTCTTGGAAAAAATGAAACCGAAATTCGGCAAATTGCTTTGCTTACATTAGAAGGCCACCAGCGGGCAATTATGGGGACCATGACAGTGGAAGAAATCTATAAAGATAGGAAAAAGTTCAGTAAACAAGTGTTTGAAGTTGCATCATCTGATCTTGTCAATATGGGGATCACAGTTATTTCCTACACTTTGAAAGATGTCAGTGATGATCAAGGATATTTAATGAGTCTGGGCATGGCTAGGACAGCAGAAGTAAAGCGTGATGCAAGAATGGGTGAAGCAGAAGCTAGGAAGGATGCCAAAATTAAAGAAGCTTATGCAGAACAGCAGCGAATGGAAGCCAGATTTTTGAATGATGCTGAAATAGCCAAAGCTCAACGAGATTTTGAATTGAAAAAAGCTGCATATGATACTGAAATTTTCACAAAACGTGCTGAAGCTGAGCTGGCATATGATTTACAGGCTGCTAAAACAAGACAGCGAATTAAAGAGGAACAGATGCAAATTAAAGTTGTTGAAAGAGGTCAGGAAATAGCTGTTCAGGATCAGGAAATTCAACGCAAAGAAAGGGAATTGGAGGCTACTGTACGTAAGCCCGCTGAAGCAGAAAGATTCAAGTTGGAAACACTGGCTGAGGCTCACAAGAAACGTGTTGTTCTTGAAGCTGAGGCTGAAGCAGAAGCGGTTAAGATAAAGGGTGAAGCAGAAGCTTTTGCAATTGAAGCAAAGGCAAAAGCAGAGGCAGAACAAATGGCAAAGAAAGCTGATGCATGGAAGGAATATCAAAAAGCTGCTATGATTGACATGCTTTTGGACACCATACCAAAAGTAGCTGCGGAAGTTTCTGCTCCAATATCAAAAGCCAAAAAGATAACTATGGTGTCTTCAGGGAATGGGGATGTGGGTGCATCTAAACTCACATCAGAGGTTCTTGATATTGTTTCAAAAGTACCAGAAGTGGTGAAAAATATCACTGGTGTAGATATTGTGAGATCTGTACAAGCCGCATAATGTATTGAAAACTGGAGAAAGCAGATCTGAAACCAACACACTTATTAATTTTGTTACGCATAATATAATTGCAGAAAAGCATTTGTTATTCTTCCCCTGATTATTGTATCACTGTAATTACTGATAGTAGTGTTTATTTACTGGCTGAAAAAATTATTCTGAAAGTTTGCCAGTTCCAAAGGTTCAGTATGTGTTAAGAATTGATTATAAACATATTTTTTAGTTCTTTTAAATTAACATAATTTCTTGTGTTTGTAACTGTAATGTCACACTCAGCTGATGATAATTGATATACAAGATACTTAACTTGTTAAGCATGCTTTATAGTTTGTGAAGGTTTATGAAAATTGAATTATAAGTAGTTTAAAAGTTATGTGCCAATGATCAAGTGAAGTTTAAATTAAATATTTTATGGAAACTAGAATTTTTAAATTTCATCAGAAAAGTTGTTGACTAACAAAAAGGATTTCATATTGTTGAATACATAAACAATTGTGTAAAGCATTGCAGTTTGATTGTAAATATTAGGACATGGTTTGAAGTAAACACCAATTGCTGGTTTCTATGGAGTTAAGTCTAAACAACTGATAATATTCTTTTTGTATCTCTAGAATATTGTAATTTTCTAGTTTGAAACGAAAGGGAAGGTAATTTTGTCTTCCTTGCAGTCTTGTATTTCACTAAGAAAATATTAAAATCCTTAGCAAAGATTAGATAAATAAGTACAGACAGTGCAGTTGTCAGCATGTTAAATTTTATAGCATTTGTGAGAAAAGTTTTTTGTACTTTTCTATTGTTGTGTTATTACCGTTGTTAATTATATAGAATGTTCAAAGTTTCTCTTAATAAATCTTGGATTCTCTTTCAGACTTTTCATGTAGTATAATAAATCACCTATGATAATTTTATTACCTTGAAGGCAAAAAGAAATTTTAACTAGCTACTTCATGTAATGGATTTGTTTACCACACAAGTTAATGAAATGCTATGCCTCTAATAATTACAAAAATAGTAATTATCACGAGTGAGGATAAAATTTAATTTCTAGAATATTCATGATTACATAATATTTTTAATTTTTCTTGTTGGCGTTTTAGTAATTAAAACTAATATTAAGGGTTTGAAACGAATTTCGTGAAAAGTACTTAGCCCTTTATTTTTTCTCAAATAATTCTTTTAAATTTTTGATACAAGAGTACTTACACAAAATTTTTACAGTATGCTAGATTTTTAAAGGATGAAAACTATTTTAAGTGAAGAATCATGTAATAGATTTGGAATTTAGAAAAGTTAGGTACAATACATAATAATAGTAATAGTTAAATAATTCAGACCTGTCTATTCATAATTTGTTTTTGAAAAAAAACAAATTGATAACTTCTACACTATAGTTCTGCAATAGAGGAAGAAAATTTATCCAAAATTCACTATGAAAGCAATTAAAGACGCTCACAATTTTATGATTTTGAAAGAATATAATTGTAAACCACAAATTATGTACAACTCGTCCATTCCTCAATGAACCATATATCAATAGATACATAAAAGGAATAATCTTACTTCAAACAAGTATACTTTTACTAATTTGTCTAGGAAATTAGTTTTTGACATTAAAAATCTCATTCACTTATAGATCCATTGCAAGATCCAGGAAGTAGGCTTTACGTCCTGTTTCTAATGGTTTACTGCAGTATTCATGGCTATTAGTCTTCCAAGAGTTCCTGCAGTAGCCATTTCTTTTCAGGTTTTCCCATATCTCTGTTCCCTCTTCGTTTGTACATCCAGACCAGTTTTGCCAGTATGTTGTTCGTTCTCATTGAGTAACTTTTCCATTTCCTTTGAAAATGTTGTATTTCAAACTATTAAACACATGGTTTTAACAACGTTCAAAAACTGAAAAAAGATCTTTGAAACGAGTGATATGACAGAGAGACAAATTTCTTATGAATTTCTTTGGAGGATACACATATCGTTTAATGTTTGGAAACAGGATATGCTCCAAAGTCCAATTCCACTCTTGGGTATTTTTAAACTGATCCTGAAAGCAGTAAAATTAACATATTGTAATGACAAAAACAATATTAACAAATGTATTTAATTGTGATTGTATATCTTCAATAATAATTTCATTAAGTTTTATTCAATAGATTAAATGGTCTTTGCTTACCTTCTTTGAAGGAATCTGACTGTAAAACCAAGCTGTTTTTTGACATACATCCTTGAAACATGAAAGTTCATCATTCCAATTTACCTCTGTGGCTAATTTTAATATATATTCAGGTAAGTATGACACGCAAGGAGCATACTGTTCTGAAAATTGATATAAGCATATTAGAATTACATTTAATGTCAATTTTGTTGCAAAGCAATTTTATTTACTCACGAAGAAGCCATGGAAAACTTAAAATGTTGCCATTTTGATCAATTTTGATTGAGAAGTAGTCTTCAAGCATAACACATCTTTCTATTAATTGTTGACTCAGAGCTTCAACTTCCGAATAGGAGAGTGATGAATCTTGCACTGCACTTTTCAACAAAGATGACAAGGGTATTGGTTGCTCCATGAAATAATGAAGAAACAGGCAAATGTAAAATAATTAAAAAAAAGCAAAAAATGGGCATAACACATGTTGAAAAGCTAGAATATAAACACTAACATGTATATTTTTAATGTAATATTATATTCAAAATTTATAAATGATACTTACAGATAACTTCATAACCCCAAAGTTGCCAAATTCACACAACATAACCTGGTAAAAAAATTCCTCACTGAAAAAATGAAAATGAACTTCTAAAAAATTGGTAATGCGTATTTGAATAAATTGTACAGGACCAGTAACTGACCTACCATAAATCTTTAATATCACACATATACAAGTTGGTACTGTGCTGCATCAACATGTATCTATATTCTAAGCATCCAACAAACAAAGCAGATCTTAGCACACGCTTCAGTTCATGATCACATTCATCAACTACTTGCTTTCTGAGAGTTTCTAAACTTGTAAATGAGAATTCTCGTCTATTAGAAAGAAAAGAAACAAATTACAATAAATGTACACATTAAACATGAAATTACTGACAATGAATAAGGCTCAAGTGTTTTTAAATTCAATTCCAATTTATTGCTTATTTTCCCTTTATATATTCATGTTACAAAAAGAAAAAAAAATAATCATATAATAATTTTATTATTTTAATGTTCAAGAAACAATCATTTTTAACATAAGAATTGTGTTAAAATTTCTTAGTAGGGATTTAATTCTCAATCAACTTGCATTATGTATCCTCATTCAATTTGTTATTATTTGTTTGGTGTTTGTTTTTGCAGTTTATCCACAAGATTATACATTATTAAAAATTTCCTTACTGATTACTTCTTTTTTTTTTTTTTGTACAAGTTGTGCTTCAATAAACAAACCAATACTTACTGAAATAAGACATTATAAAGTAAAAGAAAATACACACCTTTCTTCCAGTATTTGTGCAACTTCTCCCATATCACAGACTTGCGATACAGCACTAGTTGAACATTCCATATTATCATTTGCATTGCCACTTATTTCAAGATTTGTTTCTATAGATACATTTACCTCTCTACATGTTTCAGGATCACCTTGAAAATTAATTTCAGGGGCAGAGTTTGTAGTTTCTTTTTGTTTACTTTCTCCAACAATATTGCTTGAAGAAGCAACACCATTGTTCATGTTCCCAAAAGACTTGGATTGCTTTTCTGCAATCTGTGATAGAAATGGAGCACCTTTTTGAACTACACTACTAACTAGCTTCTCTGTTTTCTCACTTGGGTTGAAGAGTGATAAGCTGGAGGGTTCATCAACCTGAATGACATTTGGGCTATGATTTCCTGATTTAGATAAAGGTTGAAGAAAACGATCAATTTTTTGATCGGTTGCATCTATTCGTACTTTTTCATAAGGGTAAACTTCTGGTTTATTTTTCACTGCAGATGTTTCATGGGCCAAAGGATTTGTGACAGAAAGGGGAGACTGTGAAGAAAAACAAAATAGAATGTGCTAAAGTATCAAATGCACACACACAGTCACGGTATAATTAATTAAATAAGTAGCTATGTTTAAAACTAATACATTGAAATCTTTGTAAACATACAAACACTTGAACTGAGAAATTTCTTGTGCCTTGCTTGCCAAGAATTAATTGTTGAAGTGTTAGCCTAATTTTCTTATTTATTGCTTCTTCATGTAAATAAAACACACTGTGTTTTGTAGGATGTACATTGACATCTACATTTTCTGGAGCCATTTCTAAGCTAATGTAGATGAATGGGTGTGTTCCTACCGGAAGATATAAGCCATAAAGAAGATCGAGTTCCTTACGCAAACCTTGAGATAAAAGAAAAGCACAAACATTACTTAGAATAACATTAATACAATGTAAACTTATCCATATAAACTAATAGAATCTTAAAAACTAATAAAACCTTCTGCATCAACAAGGCGATGATTTATAAAAAGAAGAAATGTCAGCTGAGGAGCATGATAATCTAAACTTGTAGATAAAATATGAAATTTTAGCTGCAATGTTTCATCAGTTTCTTTGGCTTCCATTAAATCTCTGTGATAAAAAACCAACATGTTGAAATAAAACTTCATCCAAGAATATATAATGGTACATTTCACACATAATACAGTATTTACCTAGCAATTACATTTCCATAGATAGAACGAATATTGTCGACACATGTTGAATTTGCTAATGTCTTTACATGCACATCATCACGACCATATTTCTTGAGTGAAAAACCAACATTAGCATTATGAATAGCATAACGAGCTACTACATCCCTTATTCTTGAAAATTCTTCATTAAAATTTTTTAACATTCTGTGACGTGTGGGTACATTATAAAACATATTTTCAACAGTGATTTGTGTTCCACGATTAACTCCACATGGAACAGGAATTCCTTTCATCTTTCCATCAGCATACGAAACCCTGTTCATAAAGCAAATTTTAAGGCTATAGAACACTAGTAGATCATCCAAAATAAGTTTGAAGCACTTACTTATATCCACATCTCTCATCATCTGTCTTAGTGACAATGGTCACATGAGCAATGTGACTAATACTTGACAGAGCCTCTCCTCTAAAACCATATGTACAAATAGATTTTAGTTCATCAAATGTTTCTAATTTACTTGTTGTAAATCTTTCACAGACAACACTCAAATCATCTTTGGCTATTCCAAATCCATTATCTTGTATTTGAAGAAGCTTCATTCCCCCATCTTTGGCTACTACTTGAATTAAACTTGCTTCAGCATCTAAGCTAAAGAATCATAAATAAATTGCCAAAATAGAATTAAAACAATTTATTTATTGTAACTACAAAATGTTACTGCTGATTATTGGAACAATAATAATAATTATACAACATTTCACAAGATGTACATTTTACCTATTTTCAAGCATTTCCTTCAATGCATTTGCTGGTCTCTTGACAACTTCACCTGCAGCAATTCTATTCACTATGGTTGTATCTAATTTTTTCACAGGCCGTCGATTCGCCATACTTTCACAAAAATAATATTTCGCCAATTGAAATGAGCAGTTACAAGTAATGCAAATCAAAACTTCCAATAAAAAATATCACATACGTCAAAATTCATTGTATATCCTAAATCTTCTTTAAGTTCAGGCGCCCACACTTTTACATTAAAGATCGGATTTTACATTTTGTGTCATTGAATTTGCACAATCAATCGCACTCTATTGTCAAGACAGCAATTTGTAGACGCGAAGCGCGGCAATTGAAATAAGCAATAATGGATTTTTTCCCGTAAATTATTCAACCTGACACAACATTCATTCAACACGTTTGGATATCACCTCATCAACTTTTATATTAATGAAATAGAATATTTCTTTTCCCATGAAGGTGATTTAAAATTTAAAATAAGTGTTCGAGTTTAATAATATAGTATTCCTTGTCAAGTAATTTTAAGCGCAACTAAATTAAATGTCCTATTGATACCACTTGAAATAAGTGGCATCAATAAGACTGCTCTTGAAATAAATCAATTTCCAATTGAATTGACGGTAAATCTACTAAAACGCTAGAGAATGTCAACGTTCATTCCATAGCCTTAAGACAGTTAAAGGAACTGTCTGATGGCTTACTGATTTCTGGTATTCGTTCAATCCGATATTCAACCATTTCCTTTTCTTTAATAATGAGTTGCATTAAGCTTGTTAAAAAATGTCATGATTAATGGATAACATTTTTCCCTGGCGATCTTATATAAACAGGTTTTGTATACGCTGGGCGATTTCCTGTTCGGTTGCCAGTACGTACAACCATTGCTTCTATTTATTTCATTGATTCGTAAAATCATTCACATTTTTTAATGAATAGATAATAAAATATTATTATTATTATTATTATTATTATTATTATTATTATTATTATTATTATTGTTGTTGTTGTTGTTGTTGTTGTTGTTTGAGTAGTGATTCGTGCTCGAGCTTACCGCACAATCTTTTCCGATAATGCGATTTCCAGTTGTATATGCAAACCGAGGTGTCGGTCAACTTCTCATTCATTTTTTCGTTCATGTACATCTGGTGAGCTTCGTCCGTGTCCCGAGAAGTGTTGGATGTTTCTGAGTGAGGCGACCGGTCGGCGTGCGATGAAAGAACCCATGGATTAGTGTTTTTTTATTATTGATGATGTTCCTGCTATCGTCTATATACTACTGCTAATAATATAATGGAATGTGTAAGCATATAATTAATTAATAAATGTTTAACTGTATGTATGAATGGGCACGCGAATTATTCATTCATTTATACAATGGTGCTCATAGTAATTCATAATTTATCACAAAACAAAACAATTTTTCCAATATTGTTTGATCTACTTACATTGAATTTCAAGCTTTATTAGCTGCTTTGGGTTTCTATTCGAGGAAGTTAACTTTTTTTAGACAACTGGAAACACCTGCAAATTGCATTCTGAATCGCTCATTGCTTATGCCGCCAGGCGTGAAAGACTTTTAATTATTTAATAAAATGATTTTTGTTCTGAAGATCTCTTCAACACAGCTGAAAAAGCTCTTTAAAATAAAACAAAAAATATAGCATTTGTGTTGCTATTAACTAAAGACGTGAATCAAATTTAGGAATGTTTTATTCAACTCAATCCATTTGCACTGAAGCATCTTCGTAAGTTGACGCACATTTTGCAGATTAGTTGGAGTATCAAACTTCACGGTTAATTTCAGCAAATTCAAAATGTTTTAATAATATATTTCTTTTTAAACGCAACCATTATACGTAATGAACGCGAGGCGACGTGTTTCTAATGAATCCCATAGCGACTGCGATCTTCAGGTAATAAGAGTATAGTTAACACCACCTACACAGTGCATCATGAGATACATTGATTTTTCTTTTATATCTACCTTACAAAATGCACAAGTATAATGTACAAGTGCAAGTATAATGTTGGTAATGTTAAATATTCTGAGCTTCTTTTCTTCTTTTGAAGCGTCATTTGATTTTATGAACTTGACCTTAACTCGATCCGATTATCACAACTCGTGCTCTGGCCGACCCATAGCCTCCACAAGCAGACAAGCGGATAATCTCGGCCACGACATTCGTCGTTGAGGATCTTGCGTACTCTAGAAGGTAAAGTTGTCCATGCAGTTTTATGTTTTCTTGGAAATTCATGAAAATAAATGTGAATGCATGCTGTAGATAAATTTTAATAATTTATTTGTGGGAACTACTTATTGTAGCCGCGCAAGGTTGCATAAGCAAGATTGGGAATATTTGGTTATATAGTAGTAGTAGTAGTAGTGTAAACACAAGTAGTGCTAGTATCTTAAATAATAAAAATATCCTTTAACAAATTCGAATTCATCAGTCTTTGATTAATAACCAATAGTGGAAAAATCTGCCTTTATCATTTGATGTTATGAAGTTCATAGTCAAAACCTAAAATAATTTCTTACCTTTATTGATTTTGACAGAGGGTTACATAAGGTAACGAAGCGGAGAAAATCATTTTTTTAAATATACTGTTTTTAATCTTTTATTGTATCAACTATCGCAAAACTTTCTACCTAAAAGTAGGCTCTCTTTTACCTGGGCCCGCCCGCATTGAGGCCCTTACAGGCCCGAACGTTGCGCCACTGCATCAAACATATTTTGTATCACATACTTCAGTTCTAGAATTCTTCTAGAGGGAACAAGTTAAGAATTATGTCAATCGATTTATCTTGTCGGGAAGAATATAATTAGTTATTGGTCATCTTTAAAGATCCCGTAAGTCATCCAAAACGCGTTTTAGCTGCTTAAAAAACAAAAAAAACAAAACTAATTTTAGAGAAATTTTCTAGAATATTTTTAGATGGATCCGTAAAAACTATAATTTCTCTACCAAGAGACTGAGACACATCGAATGGTTCCTCAATTGTCTCGATCGGTGGTCCCTATTCGTGAGTGACGGACGGACGCAGGTTATTCGATTGCTACTTCAGGATGTTCCCGATTTTTTTTTTTTTTTTTTCAATTTAAAGAAAGGTCTTTGCACTCTCATTACAAAAAAATAGGTAATCAATTTAAACATTTTAAAACTTTTTCAATGCATTTTCTTTGTATGCATTTGGCATTTTGGGTCGATTGTCCGTCTTGCTTGCTTAAGTTTTAATTCCCTCGTAAGGGTGTGGCGAACACGATGTATTCCCTTCACTGTATTTAGCAAACGCTACCTGTCTGAGCTTTTCTTCGTCACACCGCTACAGAAACTGAGACGACATTAAAGGAAAGCAACATCTCTAGTTTTGCCTTCATTGTATTTTATTAGAATAATTAATATTAACTTTTTCAATTGCGGACAAAACATTAAATGAGATACTAGAGTTGAGAACATGAACGAGAGAGAAATATTGCTGAGAAAAAATACAATTACATTATTTAAAAATTTGAGTAGAAAATCGCGTAAAATTGCATTTTCAAGTTCATTGTATGGAAGAACCTCATCATACATTTCCACAAGATTTCTCCATAAAGCAACCAGTGAAATTGTAATAGGTATAGTTAGTAAATAAATCATGAAATTACTTAAATGTTGTCTCAATGAATAATTGAGGTCACAGCATCATATTTTCTATGTTGAAGCAAAAAGTTCAAATGAAAAATCCATAGACATAACATTATAATTATCACACTCCTCCCATTCATCTTACTTATTAAAATGCAATATTCAAGGGTAAAGTTTGAGTCTAGGGATTTTGATCCTTGCGTTACATTTTATCCGATGTTTTGAATGACTTTTGTTTTACAGGCTGTGAAATGAAGTTTGGAAAAAACAGCGTGGAAACAGATGAAGTATGGGTAAGAGCAGTGACAGATGCAAAGTTTCACTTTTAAAACAGCGTTATAGGCGCAATTGTCCTCCTTGTCCTTATTTCACTTTTAACAATCTTCTTTCACTATTTTTTTAAATTAACTCCACCTACAATGACTTACTTCATCTATTTCATCTTTTCACAATTCTTATATTATTATTATTATTATTATTATTATTATTATTATTATTATTATTATTATTATTATTATTATTAGATAAAGTATCTCGTTTGCTCGGTAGTTTATGAGTGAAAACCATCTATTTTTCAGGAGAAATAATGAATAATAATATGTAAGTATTCCCAGCTTGCCCCGGCCTGACTTACCCTGGCCAGCTCTGCCCCATCCCTTTGCCGTTCGGCACTATCAAATCCTGCGACCACTCAACCGTCCAGATCCACCACCCTCCTCCTCACCCTGCCCTGCCCAGCCTGGCCATGCTTCGCTCCTGCCCGCCCCACCTCGCTGTTTGTTGTTGAGATCATCGTTATTATGAGCAGTCTCAAAATGATGCATTTTTGCACACTTCCGCCAGACTTCTAGAAACAATTTTGATAAATTACTCTAACACTAACTTACTATTTTCGAAAAACAGAAAGAGCATAGAACAAGAAAAAGACTTTAATTTTGTTTAAGGAATAGAAAAGGGAGACGGGGAAGTTTTTTTTATCTCATACAGTCAATATTGTTTCTCGCGTTTTGAAGGTACATTTCATTGAGATCGGAATTAAAACGTAGATTTGTACAAAAGAACTAACCAAAATTCTTCTTTAACTAATAAAAACATAGAAAAATTTAGCCTAAGCTATGCCCGATGAAATACCTTTCAGTGATAACTCTTGCCGAAATCAGTTCAGTCCTTTCAAATTAACCCGGTCAAACTGACGGACAGAAATCGTGAAAACAATACGAATTGGTTTTTATATCATCTAAATAGGCATATGAGGTTATAAAAAGCAAGTTACTTTGAAATAACAGACACTCCATTTGTATTTATATAGATAAATAAAACATATGATATTGTAAAACGCATTTTTTTAAATCATATAGGCAGGTATTCCCATTTCATTTGTATAGTCAGACTCCTTCGTAAGAAATAAATTAGTGTGTCTCCACAGACGCTAAGAAAATATTGTCAGTACATTGAAAGGAAGGTTATGTCACGCGAGTGCTGTCAATGTTCGTTTTCCGTAGACTCGTGAGCAGTTCAAGGCGGAGGCTGCACGCATCTTGGACGTGTCGTGGCAGGTGATGCATTCGGCGGAATGGCGCTTGCAGAAGCAGTCAACCATTGGCGACGCTTTCAGCGCCAAACCTCCTGGAATGAACCAGATATTTAAAATAAAGGTGGGTTCTGCTACTACCAGCAACAAGAAAATGCATTTTTCATAAATACAATGAAGGAAAGCAGACAAATTTCCCATCGTGTTCTTATAAATATACATTGTTGGTTTTGATACCTTTAGAATGAGCTCCTCGATTCAACACAACTAGATCCACTTCGAATAGCGAAGATTTTCGTTTTTCACAAGTCGAGGTTTCGATGGTTCATTGTTCCGGCTAGTAATATACTCTTACCTGAACGATATTGCCTTAGATATGTTATAATCATTTCTGATTTCCAATATAATTCCTTATTTAGCTGATCACGCTCCGACATGCTGTTTGCGTGACGTCCAAAATGATTTACTACTAAACGATACTAACCACATTAATTAATTACAATGTGCAATATATTATACCAATTTTAATGTTCCAGTTTTAGATTGTAACGTAACTTCAGCCTCGAACACTTTGAGGTTCTTAATGCTTGTTTATTGTTGAAGCACGGGTATGGAAATATGTGCTGTACACAAAAGGAGATTGCAGCACTTGAATCAGGCTCATTGGATTAGCTAGGCACAAAAAAGTAAATATATAGTAAACAAAATTCGATGTATGTGTTCTACCGTATTATAACACTAACACGCGAATTACGATTTCAAACAAATATTCAAAAAAGTATTTACTTTTGAGCGACCGAGGGAAAACACGAGAACGTTGCGATTTAAAATGTTACTACCATATTTGCTTTGTTTGAAAGATAACTTTTATTAACATAAAAATTTGTTTTATGCAACCCGCATTGCACTTGTGTACTTAGGAATTGTATTGCAGCGGTTCTGTCAGGAGCGAGGCTGGGCGAGATGGGATAGGCGGGAACCGGAAGGGGCAGGGCGGGGGTGAATGAGAGATAGATAGATAGATAGATAGATAGATAGATAGATAGATAGATAGATAGATAGATAGATAGATAGATAGATAGATAGATAGATAGATAGATAGATAGGATAGATAGATAGATAGATAGATAGATAGATAGATAGATAGATAGATAGATAGATAGATAGATAGATAGATAGATAGATAGATAGATAGATAGATAGACAGATAGATAGATAGATAGATAGATAGATAGATAGATAGATAGATAGATAGATAGATAGATAGATAGATAGATAGATAGATAGATAGATAGATAGATAGATAGATAGATAGATAGATAGATAGATAGATAGATAGATAGATAGATAGACAGACAGACAGACAGACAGACAGACAGACAGACAGACAGACAGACAGACAGACAGACAGACAGACAGACAGACAGACAGACAGACAGACAGACAGACAGACAGACAGACAGATAGATAGATAGATAGATAGATAGATAGATAGACAGACAGACAGACAGACAGATAGATAGATAGATAGATAGATAGATAGATAGATAGATAGATAGATAGATAGATAGATAGATAGATAGATAGATAGATAGATAGATAGATAGATAGATAGATAGATAGATAGATAGATAGATAGAGGTTGGCAGCCCTGTTTGCTGCAAGTAGCCGCCTTCCCGCACGTTCGTGAATGGTTTGCGAATTTTCGCTATTCTAGAAAAGCGACTGATGCAAGGTAAGCTCCCACGGAAACGTTCGGAGGCCAGGGAGCTCCTGGAAATAAGCGCGTAGTGCGGGAACGACTGCATGAGTAATTATTTGTGAAGAATTAGGCTTGGGTCGCTTGTGTTTTGATCGACGCCATTACGTTGGGAGTGAATGGTAGTGACACCTAGTGGAAGAAAAGTGAACTGCGTGAACTGACGTGCGAAGTAGCTTCTTAGCGCAGTAGGTAGTGAGATCTAGTGGAAGTGACGTGAACTCAGTGAACAGACGAGCGAAGTAGCTTCGTAACAAAGACACCTGGAGGCGCGTTTGGGAATTTCCCCCACGCTGGCAGCGCTATCACTATGTAACACAATATGATGCTAGCGCAACCTGACGGCGCTTCAGAAGATACTCCTAGCGCCTCGCGCGGGCACTTTAAAATGGCGGAACGAGGAGAAGATTCAAATGAAGACGTTCTCCCAAAGAGAACAGATGGAAGCGCAGGGAAGCGAGCTCCCGAAGAAGCTCTACACCTGTGGAGTGACTTAAGGTCACTTGAAGAGACTGAAGATGGCATCTTCCGAGAACTTGTGAAAATAATTACCTCCATCAACGAGGTGGTGTCACCCGCTAGAAATATACACAAAACCGTGAAAGGGGACGTGACTCTAGCGCTAAGAGCAATGGATCGCCTTCAGGCCACTAGGAAGGAAATAAAGTTGAAGAAACTCAATTTTCAAAAGAAATTCGGCTTTGAGACTGTAGGTACTGCAGTGTGTCATGAAACAGCATCAATAGCTCTCACAAAAGATGATAGAAGAGTAAAAGCAAAACCGACTGGAGAGGATTGGGAAGATAACCACAATTCCTTTGGAGGCGTCAAGGAAATCATGTCCTTGTCACAAGAGAACAGCGGGCCACACGCGCAAGAAGGCGGTGAAGCCGACGAGACACCGCAACAAGCAATCGCTCGGTGTAATCCTGAAGAAGATGGAGAGTTCACAGAAGTGAAGGCTAAGAAGAAGAAGGAAAAGAGCGGAGAAGCCAAGATGCAAAATAAGCGCAAAGAGGCTATCAAGGTGACCGCAAAAGAAGATACATCGTACGCGGACATTATTAAACACATGAGAAACTCGGTAAACCCGGATGATTGCGGAGCTAAAGTTGCATCATTACGGAAAACCAAGAAAGGTGACCTACTCATCGTCCTAGAAAACGAGGGAAAAGCTGAAACCTTCAGCGAAACACTCATTGAAGTGTTGAAGGATAAAGCGGAAGTAAAAACTCTCACGAAGATGAAAAAGATAGAAATAAGAGACATGGACGAAACCACAACGGAGGAAGAGGTGGCATTGGCAATAAAAAACACCTTACCGGAGCTAAAGATGACGACAGCTATCAACTGCCGTCTACAAAAAAGATACGGAGACACCTTGGCTGCAGTGATTCTGATGGCGGAAAATGCAGCCGAAGCTCTCTTAGAAAAAGGGAAAATTAAAATTGGGTGGATCTATTGTACAATTAGGGAAAAAAGAGAAATTACCCGGTGCTACAAATGTTCAGGGTATGGACATATTGCGGCACGCTGCTCTGGCGTCGATAGACAAGGAGCATGCTGGAGATGTGGAAAAAAAGGGCTCAAATCTATAGACTGCCAAAATGAAGCAGAATGCGTGCTATGCAAGGAAAATGAGAAGCAAAATACGCGTCACGTACAGGGGAGTAAGGAATGCGTGTCCTATAAAGAAGAGCTTGAGAAACAGAAAAGAAAATGGAACTGAAAGCTCTACAAATTAACTTAGGAAGAGGAAAACAAGCCCAAGATTTATTAATGCAGACGGTTAACGAGAAAGATATAGATGTAATTCTAATGAGTGAATACTACAAAAAGCCGAATCATGTTTCCTGGTACCAGGATACCACACGACGGGCAGCAATAGCAATTTGTAACAATAACCTTCACATCAAGAATTCCTGCGAGACTGCGGCAGGGTATGTCTGGGTGGAGACCGAAGGAATTCGCATATACAGCTGCTACTACTCGCCCAACGACACTGAAGCAATTTTTACAAAATATATAGATGAACTCGAGAAAAGCGTTAGGACCGCCACTGGAGACATCCTTATTACAGGAGACTTCAATGCCAAAGCGGCGGACTGGGGTGAATGTAGATCCGACAAAAGGGGGGATATAGTCATAGAATTCATCGCACATAACTATCTGGTTGTCCTTAATAGAGGTAAAGAATTTACTTTCAGTAGAGTGAACACTGGTTCAATTATAGACCTTTCGCTATCCACATCTAAACTCGCTGCACGGGTGAAGGATTGGAAAGTCTTGGAAGAGTACACCTTGAGTGACCACCAGTATATTGAGTTTCACATAGGAAAAAGTCCGGAAATTAATAAAACTACCCACAACGGGAGAACGGGAAAGACACCATCTTGGTTATTGAGTAAGCTAGACATATCAAAATTGACAGCCTTTCTGGAAGACCAAAAACTGCTAGATGACTTAAAATGGACGAGAAATGAAGAAAATCTTGAAGCCCAATTAAAAACCCTGAATGAGAAAATAGTAGCTGCATGCGAAGCTTCAATGCCTAAAAGAAATAAAGCTCGAAGGAAAGTCCCTGTGTACTGGTGGACGAGGGAAATAGCAACTTTAAGGAAAACGTGCCTTTGTGCTAGAAGGAAAGCAACCAGATCAAAAGGCGATCCGATACTCCAAGCACATTATAGAAGTGCTAGAAAAGAACTCAGAGTAGCAATAAAAAAAACGAAAAGAAGAATGCTGGAGAGATCTAATCCTAGAAGTAGAAAATGATCCATGGGGTCTACCCTATAAAATCGTAGCAAAAAAATTAAAAATCAGACAGAATATTCCCAGATTGGATGATCCGGAATGGGTGAGTAAAATCATCGAAGATCTCTTCCCACAACAAGGCCACTGGGCAAGGGATACGTTCGACCCATGTGAAGTGACGGAAGACCAACTGTTCACAAATGTGGAATTGGAGCACGTGGGAAAGCAAATAAAAAATGGAAAAGCCCCAGGTCCTGACGGAATACCCAATGAAGTACTAAAGAAAGTTATTGACGTATACCCAAAAATCCTCTTAGACGTCTTCAATACGTGTCTGAAGAAGGGAGAGTTTCCTAAAAAATGGAAACGACAAAAATTAACCTTGCTACGTAAGGGGGATAAACCCCTGGATCAGACGTCATCTTACAGGCCCATCTGCCTTTTAGATACAAGAGGCAAACTTCTTGAAGGCCTTCTCCTCGAAAGACTTCAGAAACATATCGAAGAAATAAGAGGGCTTTCCGAGAGACAGTATGGATTCCGGAAAGGCCGCTCGACGATCGACGCCATCACCACGGTAGTGAAACTAGCGGAAAAAGGAAAAGTGACTGTGCAGGGCAAAAAGGGCTTCTGTGCCCTTGTCGCAATAGATGTCAGAAATGCTTTTAACTCAGCAAGATGGGAACACATTCTGCAAGCACTCAAGAGAAAAAACACTCCAGATTACCTTCTGAGAATGATTAGCAGTTACCTAAATGAAAGAGCAATTATATATTACTGTAAAGAAAAGACGTTGGAGAAAGAAATGACATGCGGCGTTCCACAAGGCTCGAAAATCGGCCCACTTCTGTGGAACGTTTTATACGATGACTTTCTTGAAATGCATCTACCAGAAGGAACGCTGCTAGTAGGCTTCGCGGATGATGCAATCATAGTCAGTCGGGCAGACACTGCCGAAGAACTGCAGATAGTAGTAAATGATAGCCTGGAGAGGGTCAAGAGATGGCTGGATAGCAGAGAGCTACAGATGGCAACAGAAAAAACAGAAGCCATAATCGTCACAGATAAGAGGAACTACACAAAACCGAGGATCATAGTCGCAGGCACGGAAATCACGTGGAAGACTAGCCTCAAGTACCTGGGAGTAGACATAGACTCGAAACTAAACTTCCGACTGCACGCCAAAAATGTGGCACAAAAAGGGGCAGAGATTGTAAGCGGCCTCTCAAGATTGATGCCCAATATAGGAGGACCGAAACATTTTAAAAGACGACTCCTCTCGAATGTAGTTCACGCAAAAATGCTTTACGCGGCACCGGTGTGGGCCGAGAGACTAGGAGTTCAAAAGTGGGGAAAGAAAATGGCCTCCGTTCAGAGAGCAAGCGCAATAAGAGTCACATCTGCGTACAGGACGATATCGCAGAACGCAGTGTTAGTCTTGGCGGGAATCCCTCCAGTTGACCTCTTAGCGCTCGAAAGGGCGGAAGTTTATAATATTTCGAAAACCATCACGGAACAAAAGGAAACAGAGGAAGTAAAAAAGAAAGCCAGAGAGAAGCTCATGAAGAGTTGGCAAAGACGCTGGGACAACGAAGAGACAGGGAGGTGGACTTACGAACTAATCCCAGAACTGATTAAATGGATAGAGAGGCCATACGGACAGCTGAACTACTACCTAACCCAGGTATTGAGTGGGCATGGAGACTTCAACCAATATCTCCACCGCTTCGGTCACCGACAGGATGCGATGTGTAGATACTGCCACTATCCGATAGATGACGCAAAACATACCGTTTTTGACTGCGAAACATGGCGAATAGAAAGAAAAGCACTGGAAGACCAGCTAGGTGTCCAATTAAAGCCAAGCAATTTGTTGACACAAATGTTGGAAACTGAAAAAAGTGGACACAAATTGAACAATTCATTACCATTATTATGACAAAAAAGAAGATAGAAATAACATAAGAAGACCAACATAAACATAAACCAACATAAACTGGTGCAAAAGCTGCAGCTAAGACCGCCCTCTGCGAAGCAATGCCAAACGGCGGTACCGCAGGGGGAAGAAGGTCTGAACAAGGGTGGCGGTTTTAGTGGGTAAACCTTTGAGGGAGTCCCACACTACCACGAAGGAATATCGTGGTGCCTATAAAAGGTTTCCGCATTCCCATAAACAAAAATACAAAAAAAAGATAGATAGATAGATAGATAGATAGATAGATAGATAGATAGATAGATAGATAGATAGATAGATAGATAGATAGATAGATAGATAGATAGATAGATAGATAGATAGATAGATAGATAGATCACTTACATGGAACATTAGTGTCTCTGGAAATTCATAATCCTTGATACTACACGAGTATTCAGTATAGGCCACCATGGCAGAGGTCAGAATAGGTATCGTAAATGATGAATCAGCTACAGCATCATACGACGGTTCTGTTGCAGGTTCCACCACTTTGTGCTTGAGCCCATCAATTCTTAAAAATAATAATTTTTAATTATGATTCTACATGTATAAGCATATTTTATACTTTATTTTCCAATTTGACAGTTTTCGGAACTTCAGGTAAATAATCAATTATAAATTTTATTTTGACAGAAAAGAAAACAACAAATCTTACTTTTAACAAAACATGAAAACAACAAATGAGTTAATATTTACTTAAAACTATGGTTCTTTTAACATCACACCATGAACAAACAGGATAGAAGAAATAATATTTACACACATAAATACTGTTCTAAATAAATCATAATCATCGCTTTAATTATCAAAACACAAAACTCTACAGGATAGAGAAAACACATTATAGATTGATACGTTATTTCCTTTCCGGGCATTGGAACTGTAATGGCTATTCGAAGATACCAGTGACGTATCCGAAGAAATTACCGACAAATGCCCAATGTTGCGTTTTCGCAACAAGATGGAGCAATGTATACTTTTAATTTTCAAGAATTACTGTTTGGTGTAACCATACATTCTAAGTTATATGCTTGAACTTAAAGTTTCCGAGAACACATTGATAAAATGCATTGTTCGTTATTCGTGTAATCGTAGCTTGAGGGTTAACTGCATTATTCTTGGCATTGAAGAAGGTTGGAAACGGACGCCGGGTTGGTCTTGGCGGAAATCCCCTCCCCCCAATTGACCTCTTAGCGCTTGATAGGGCGGAAGTGTACAATAATTTGTAAGAAACCGGGAGAAGTGACCCATGGCATCAACTAATGGCACTGCAGTGCCTCTGACCTGGAGGTCCTAGATTCGAGTCCCGACGGTAACAGAATTTCCGACACTGGCTTGATAGCTACATCGAGTTCTGTCACTGTCTGGAGGAGAATTCTAGCGGTCGGATACTCTGATCGGTAGTTTTCCGTGGTTTATCCTATCAATACCAGGCGAGTGCCCGAGCAGTACCCTAACAAACGGGCTGCGGACCGCGCGCGATCTTTTCCCCTTCCTTGTCATATCCTTCCATTACTTACACTTATCACACATGCCGGGAGACCGGTCGGGAGCTTAGAGTTTGTCCCGGTTGGGCGGTGCCCCACTGGTGGGAGAAAACTAGAGGGAAACCCCTTTAGCCGACAGTAGGTCGGCGCCGGATCTCACCATCGAGCGGGAGATGATCACCGCCACATCCTGCGATAAAACATGCACTATACGTATGGGCTAATGATCTTAGCAGTTGACGCGCCCGGAATCACTAATCAACCAACCAATTAACTAACTGGAAGAGAATTTGGAGGCGTGTAAAAATGCTGATAACTTAAGGTATTGTTTGCTTCTCCTAACCTTAGGATAGAGACAGATGAGAGTGCTGATGAAGATCTTGGTGGGACATACAATAGGTAAACATCTAATCGTATATAAAAACTGATACTAAAAAAGGAAATGAGTGAATTATGTTGCGAAGAATGTTCATTGATTGCCCATAAATTCTACTGGAGCTCTTCAGTCTATTTTTTGCAGATGATCCTATTAGAATTTATAGAAATGCAAAGTGTGATACATGCAGTACAAAAAAGTCAAAGGCAAACCTAGAATACTTGGCACAATTTCACGTATACATTGCCTCAATTCCTTACCGTGTATAAGAACATTATTAAGAATTCTTCACTTGTCTTTTATATATTTAATATATTTCATTCCTATTTTTGTTTTAACTTGAAATATTTACATTTTCCCTTTTATTTTACCCTTGAGAATGAGATCGAATGTTGGCTGTAACATTGATTTGGTGATTGTGGGCGCGTCAACTACTAAGGTCATTTGTCCCGTATGTGTAGTGCAAGATTTTGCTCGCTATGTGACTGTGATTTCCCGCTGGATGGTGAGATCCGGCGTCAACTAGTGGGGTTTTCCTCAACCAGGTATCTCTCACCAGCAGGACAGCGCCCCAGCCGCAACAAGCTCTAAGCTCCCGACCGGACTCCCGACATGTGTAGCGGTGTAGTGCATGTAAGTGTAATTAAGGGGTGTGAATAGGACAAGGCAGAGGAAGGAAAGATCGCGTGAGGTCCATGGCTCGTTTGTTACGGTACTGCTCCCGCATTTTGCTGATACTGATCAGATAAATCACGGGAAACTATATCGATAAGAGCAGCCGACCGATAGAATTCTACTCCAGACAACGATTGAATTCGATTTAGCTGAATGAAATTTGAAAAACTTCCACTCACAGATGCGATAAAGTATACAAATCGCTGGAAATATGCTTATTAACTGCATGAGAGATATTTAAGAGGAACTTTTCAATCAAATAGTTGTAAAAAAAATCAGAGAATGTAAATAAAAGTACCCATTATGCTATTAAATAAGCGTGGTCTCTTGTCGAACTGATTGGAATGGTATCATAAAAATCAAGTAACCTCATATAACAGCTGAGGTACAACACCCAACAGTAATTAGTTATGGTCTGCCAGTTCACAAAACTTAAGAAGTTAGGAAAATCACACTTTTTCTGCCATAAGGGAGATCTTTGGAGAAATGAGGTATTTGACAGCACGTATTTCTCTTAACCGCTAGATTATTGTGTTGTCTACAAATTGACCAAGTGAAGTTATTAAAATTGCTAATAAAAGAGATGAAATACACAAACGTTCTCACAAAAACATGCACATGTCAGTGGCGAATCCTGAACATTATTTTTAGTATACCGCACTTTATGGAAACTACCTCTACCGTTGTCTTTTATTTTGAACTTTTCTGAAATCTCAATATTATGAAATTCCGTCCTTAATTGTTCTATAAGACAATTATACAAATCACTAACTTATGAATAATTAACACACTCCATTTTTACAAAAAACTTGAGAGAAGCGTAACTTACGAACGACTGTTAACCGCAATATTTTGCTGTGCCTACCGAGCGTACAGACACGCATCCTTCCCTCTCGCGCCCATGAAACATGAGAAGTCCTAGGTTAACGCGGCTGGGATGCAGTGCCTGTCCCTACACTAGCGAATTCTTTGGACAGCATTAAGAACTGTTTGAAACTTCTCATAATACACTTCACCACTTACTTATGCAGAAGAGTGACTGGCTCTCGGTAACACAACAGTTATTTTTTCGCATTTGTTTTAAAGCTTTCAAAATCTCAATAACTTTTTAGATTACCAAACATATGAAGTATTTTTTATGCACTTCGAATTACTAGGTATATCTGCGGTATACCGGTGTATCGGAGAATTCCCCACTGACACATATGTATATACATACACGCTTACTTGTTCAGACCCCCATTCATATATCCTTGTTATTTTTGTTCACCTCAATTCTTACAAAATTCATTCCTTTCCTTGCTCCTCTCCTCAGACAACCTTACAAACTATACAAAAGATTAACAACACCCATAACACACTTTTCTGTTTCAAGAACTTCAAAACCATCCTGTGCTTCCACTTCCGCTTCCGCTTCTATATCTGCCCAGTGAACTTCTGTCAGTCTACTATCCCATGAAGTACCCTCTGGTATACCTTCAGGGAATGAGATTTTTTCCAAGTGACATTCCAAAGGATTCTAAAATATAAAATAATGTTTATTGTAGTATTTATAAGAAATTCAATGAATAATAACTACATAAACTAATTTTACCTTCTCCACCTGAGCCGGTTTCCTTGAAAGAAAGGTAGCAGTTATTTCTTTTGTGGAGTTAGGCTTTACATGACCTATATTTGGAACAAATTTGACATATTTGTCCTCATTAAATTGAAATCTGAATACACTCTTCTGGGAATGGTTGAAAATTTTAAATGAAATGTGTTTTGGCGTGTCCACAAAACAATTTCCAAACGTCAATGTGTACTGATACACTTTGTCCTCATCTTCATCATCATGTGACCCAGGAACGACGACAGACGGTAACTCCAATGTGATATCCTCGGTATAACATTCTCCAACAAGATTCACAACTATCTTCTCATAAGGATTGCCATCAATTGATATGTGTATTGGTCCAGAAAATTTTCCAATACCGGTAGGCATGAATGTAACTTCAAATGTTGCGACAAGTCCAGAAGTAAGAAGCATGTATATAGAATTGATATCTGCAGAAATAGAAAAACAAATTTAAGCAGTATTCATCATTCCACTAGTGATGCTACAAAATGATAGACTTTCTCGCTCAGTTAGTTAGTTTACTACAATCTTTAGTCTCGGCTACCTTTTCGAAAGTGTCACAACCTCGTCCTTGATGCTAAATATAAGCGCCTTAAAAACATTTTTTTTACTTTCTGGCATACGTACGTATATACAGGCATACCCACTCTATACGTAGTATAGAGAAAGCTATGTAAAGCTGCGCGAAAAAACGATGGATTTTCAGCAAAAAAATTCATTGCTGGACCGTTATAACGAAAAAGTGGATAAATCCAGTTGTTAAATTAAAAAAAATCCTCTAACACATAGTGTAGCCAGAATCCCTGTTTTGGGGGTCCTTGATGCCGAAAAACCAGTTGAAACCAAAACGTCCGTTCGTCCATCCGTCCGTCCGTCTGTGAACATTACTAGCGCCTAAACCATGTATAGGATTTTTTACAAATTGAAGACATCCCTGTCCATTTGGCTCTAGTTGAAGCTTTGAGATTTAGGAAAACATTTTTTAAAATTTCGGGGTACTTTACTTGAAAACCAACGGACATTATCAAAATTTTCTCAAAATCAGCTCTACATTTTTCTTTAAATTTATTGAAAGAATAGAACATAATACACTTATTAAGGTGTCATAGGTCCGATTTTCACGGTTAACTCTAAATTTTCGAATATTACAAAAGTTTGAATTTTCTTCGGCGTCTTCCCACAACTAAAAAAAATGAAGACACATTTTTCCTTCAAATGAAATTTATTGTCCATAAGTAGTTCTTTCATTAAGGTCATGTAAATTCTATTGAAACTTTTAGCAGTTTTTTTGCAATATGGCGCGCAATATTTGCAATCTTAAAAAATAACAAAAAGAAGATTTTCTCAAACCCGGCTCCAATTTTTTTTTTTTTTGATAGGGGTAGTGCCAAATTTGGGGGTACTTTACATGAAGCCCCCAGGACATTTTCAAAATTTTCTCAAAAATTGTTGTCTGTCTGTCTCTCTCTCTCTCCCTCTCTCTCTCTCTCTCTCTCTCTCTCTCTCTCTCTCTCTCTCTCTTTCTCGCTGACTCTCTCTGCCTGTGTCTCTGTCTCTCTTTCTCTCTCTCCCTCACTCCCTCCCTCCCACACACGCACACACACATATTCACAGGCATACATTATGTTTAATGAGATAAACTGTGTTTAAAGATGTGTTTAATTCAAAAGACGCTTACAAAGCATCTTATGAAGTCTGGTAGTATGCTGAAAAGAACCTTCCATCAATAGTGAGCGTTGCCCGCATTTCTTTTAACAACACCCGCTTCGACTCCTTTTTTTTACTCCCAAATATTTACAATTAGCGTGTCGACTCAGCTCGTTCCAGAACAGTTTTCCAGGGATGTCATGAGTTCTATTGAGCACATTGATTCAAAACGTTTTTACTCGCACTTTTGCTATAATATTTTCCTGGCTAGTATAAACTCGCAGTACAAATTTAAGGCTGAAGTACAGATTTCCCCACCCACTACTCAAAACATTGGGGAGAGTGTGGCCACCATGGCCCCCGCTCTTTCCCCTTCAGCCCCACGGCAGCCTATGACTCCCTTTCCTCGTTCGCATTTCCCGAGTGTGCTCCGGCTTGCTTTCACAAAGGGCATTGGCGGCGGACAGTCAATCGCAGCTTCCGACCGGGCGTGTTTTGAAATAACGTTTCAGGAACGCTCTCAGAGGACTTGTATTCCCCTCTTGTTAGCAGATGTTTAACAGAAATTGCGCGGAATTAATTTTGGTGTGCACACGCAAACTTGCAAAACCCACGAACCGCCACAGTTTACTAGCTGGTTACTGGTCACTAGCTTTACATGCAATTTTTCCTGTCAAGCAAGAGAGATGTAACTTTGTACTCTCGTTATTGGGATCAAAAAAGCGCGAAAATCCCTAGGAAGCGAAGTTTTTTAGAATAATATTTTTTGAGTGATCCTAATATCAGGTAATCCTGGAGTCCGGTAAGTAATTAAATAATATTAAAATTACCTTCAGGGCTTTCATTTATTATCAGTGGCAGTGTTTTCTCATTTCCAATTATTCCAAACATGGATTTGTCCATTTCATTCACATTCAATCTCACCTGAAATAATTTAAACACGATTAAAAATTATTTCAACATTTTTTTCAAAATTCGGCATGAATAGAGATCCCAAGATTTCAAAAACAAATGAAAGCAGATTATTTAAATCAGTTAGTGATGGCTGCAGAGAAAAGTTAATTTTAAAAATGTCACATACTCTACCCATTGAAGAAATGTTAATTTAATTTTAGTCTAATGAAATTAAATAGGTTGATGTACAAGGTGCGACAAAATTTGTATTGGTGAGCTAATCAAGTTTGGTTGTGTGGCTTTCTTTATTTGTTTTTCCTCAAAATACGAGGTGTGTATGTGGTTTCATTGGTAGTAAAAAGGAACAACTCTTGAATTTTTATTGCTGACAATCAGACTAGGTGACTAATTGATTTATTTTTAAGATATCCTGTTTCGATTGTATGAAGATTATTTGAAATATTCAATTCCTCTGTGCATTATTATTATTATTATTATTATTATTATTATTATTATTATTATTATTATTATTATTATTATTATTATTATTATTATTATTATTATTATTATTATTATTATTATTATTATTATTATTATTATTATTAAAACAAGTAATAGATTAATGTATTCTGTTTGTGAAGTGAATGAATGTACAAAATGTACCTTAGTTATTATAACTTTTAAAAATCATATTCAATCAATTTTGAGGTTACAAACAAAGTAACACACTGTGCTCCTTACTCAATATTTCTATTTTTTACTGTACTTCGGATTAAGTAAATGTAGGTCCTAGTTTGGATTAAAACTGACTTGAGTTAAATCTATTTCTTCTAATATACATACATGAGGCATTTTAAAATTATGAGCATACTCACAGACTCAGAATGATTAGAAATATATTGATATGATTGAAAGAAACAAAATACTTCCTTACATAACATGATATTGATCCAGTATTTTTAAACTTTAATTTCTGGGTAGATTTTTTGCCAAGGAGAGTGGGAAAAAACATTAAATCGGTACTTTCAGAAGATGCATATTGCTGGGGCTCAATAATAGTTATAATGGGCACACAACCTTCACCAGCAAATTGCAAAACAAATTTACAATCCTTCTGAGTAGATGATTCTAGATTCATCTCTAACACTCCATTGAAGATCTGAAAAAAAAAAACTTCATTTAAATCAAATTTTCATACTTCGTTACCTATGCAAAATTTGTCAAACAAAAGGGATGCAAACCCCAATTTGTGGAGGCAGAAATGTAACTTCCAAGAACTCAGTACTGTATGGAGCTATACAAAGTTTAGTAGGCTTCACAGTAAATGCTGGTTCTGAAGATTTTGAACTGGATGACACAAGAGCCTTTGCGGTGGGTGATGGTGTCTGCCGAGTTTGTGAATTCAATTCACAGGGTATTAACCCAGGATTATACAGTTTCAACCGAGCCACATTAGGTGTTCCCAAACATGTATTTGCGAACAAAAATTTATTTTCACTTTTTATAAATATATTGTGGTTATGAATCTGTAACAGACAAAAATTCAAAGAAATATTTTAAATGTGAAAAAATCTTTGTACCTTAGACCACCTTGTTTCTCAGACTAGCAGTGGTTTTGAAAAATTGGCGGAGGAAGAAAATGTACTTTGAGTGTGAGATGTGGCAACACTGTCACTTTTGTTTATAACTTGTTTATGTGCATCTATGTTTATTCTTAAAGCTGTCATTTCACTAACTTCGTTCTGAGATGTCCAAAGGAAAGTTTCCAATGATTGCAAGATTGGACAAAACTATAAGCTTCATGTAAACACTAAGTGCATTATAATTCTTTTAGTTTTTTGCTTAGTATTATTAGCTTAAAGGAACAAATTCAATCGTATTGTTATCTACTTGCATAGATTTTCTCGAGGAATATAGTCATAATGTCTTAAGCTACTTTATTACCTTGAACGTTAGGCCACTCGTTAACTTAAAAAATATGAATGAAACTTTTTAGGTTCATCATTTGGTGAAGAGATGATGAGTGCTTGAGCAGTATTGAGAGACCTAATCAAGGAAATAAATACTCATCATAGATAATTAGCATCTGGGCTTATCAGAACCTGAAACAATCTGAAATCCTGACAATATCATCACATCTATTGTTGGCCCTCTCATAATTGGATAATGTAGTAAATTCATATGCATCTTCTTCATCACAATCACTTGAACATTACGAAAAGCTAGATAATGAAAAGTGAAGAAAGAACACTGACACCCCAGAGAAAAACGAAATGCAAACTCAATTATTTAGAAAAACAAAATTATACCAAAGTTTATCCCAAGAGTATGCACTGAATAAAAATATAGTAATACAAAAGAAGGAAAAAAGGACACTGAAGAGAAGTTATGATGAACTGAGTCAATGTTTTATAGAAAATTGATATATGATTTCCAATATTTTTCATTGGTTTACGTTTTCCTAATTCGTTGTCCTTAATGAAGTGGAGATACAATGTTAAGATGGTTGCATTTCCAGGTACCTTGGAACCGTGATCCAGTTACATATTTTTTAATCGTGAAGTTAAATATAGAATTGAAAATTATTCAGCAAGTATCATGTTAAAAATCAGAGCTTTAATTTTTTCTTAGAGCCCAAAATAATGCAAATTTCCTACAAAAGAATAGAAAAATATGATAGCCATAATAAAAAGATTTAATGATATTGGTTTAGCGGTGAGTTGTCATTGACATTTAAAATGAAAATTCCTCCTCCACTCCACAACCCAGTTCTTAAGCAGCTAGGCCCACCTGAACCCGCGTAGTCGGTTCGTGGTTTCCAAACAACAGGAAACCGATGATAATGACTAAGTCATCGAAAGCTGCTCTTATAATAAATAATATTGTTGGCAATGACGCCTATAATTATTTCAAAATTTTTATGAAACAATGTACTACGATCATTTAAAATAACGCCATTATTAAACATACATCACAAGGACAGTCCATATCTTCAAGTGTTTCGCATATATAATGTTCTTCAAAAATTGAATCCAGAGAAGTAAAATCAATAAATGGAGCACGTGCTACAGCAAGTACTTCAATGATATCTGGTAACGGATTATCCATATTTTTGTCTGGAATGTCAATGGAAATCATCTGTAAAGATTAGAAATGATGAATATTATTCAACAATTTAATTTATATTATTTCTATAAAGTTTAATAAATAAAATGTAGGTTTACAGTATTTCTAAGAAGAGAATAAGCGCGTGGCCTGGTGGATGAATTCCGTTGCTATTTGGGAGGCACAATGCTTGCGACGACAAACCATTGCGCGCGAATGGAAAGCTGCGGGGTGCAGAGGGGCAAGTACTTTCATAGTCAACATCTCAAAATCCTGGAGAGTGTATCAATGCCGTCAGAACAAAAAGTAAGCATTTAACCTTCAGGTCGCAAATCGCACATGCTGCGTGCAGCATGTTGTGGGGCTGTGGCGTGCACAGCCGGCCGGTGACAAGAGCCGTTATTATCGTCAGCCGCAGTTATCATTTCCATGTTGTTGCGGCAGGAAGTATTATTCCTTGACGAAGGGCATGATGGATAAGAGCCCAAAATTTATTGCTGATTTATCCTTGGAAATAGATTTTATTACATTGGAGCGGTTGTTTTTCTTTAATTCAAAATTCATGTAGTATATGGCTCAGTGCAAGCATCACAGAATTTTGAAAACGTGCACAGTATTCACTTCTCCCCATAGCACGTCATACACAGTTTTTAACTGTTATTTTTTTTTTAATTTGTTGCGTCTACACCTTGACGCAACGCGTCTCCAAGCCCCTTAAGGGGCGTTGAGCGCTTTGCACTTCTCGGAGTAATCCTCCATTAACGTGCTTTACTTTTTAATATTAGTCAAGTCTCGTCACGTCGCAGTCAGTCAGTGCCTTTTATCCCTTCGGCCAGGGGCTCGACGGCGTTAGGTCCCGGGGTTCCTGGCCGGTCACCCAACCACGAACCCGCGAGTCTCGAATGCGCTTAACCTTCGTGACTTCACGGAGCGTAGTAAACACATTCGGCTAGCGCCGCCGTTTTATCGTAAATAAATAAATAATGATCCCGAAGACATAAGTGAGTAAGGATCATGAACTAGCGGTGCTACTTAATGGCATAGACTTTCTCGTTCTTAGTTTTCTAATGTCGTTGGTCTGGGCTTGCTTTTCGGTCTTGCCCCATTCTCTTGCCAGCAGCCATCTACCGCCGCCCAAACATTTTTTCGCATTTTCTAAATTTTTCGACTCTCTTTAGGTAGAACCGATATATTACTTTAATAATGGTATAGAAATGTAAAACCTCGCCCTTTATGGAAATTTTCGTTGAAAACGTTTGAGGCGTTTTTAAGAAAATGCCGTGAAACCTTAATATAAATGCGCAATTTGAAGCTCTTTTTCACATGAAACTTTTGAGTTTTCGAAAAACTACATTAGAAGTAATTTGAAGCACTTCCACTCACAAATGCAATAATATACACAAATCGCTGTAAATGTACATATTTAAGACGCGAGAGATATTTTAAAAAACATATTTGCGTTATTTTTTGAAACAAAAGAATACAGCACAATAACTTTTAAATCATCTTCGACAGTGCATTTTGCACTCTTCCTACAAAAACTTTCAAAACATTTGGAGCCGTTCTGGCGAAAATGACCTTTGAGATTTTCTGAAAATGCTCAATTTTGAGCTCATTTTCACAAAACATAAATTGCAAAGCTTATTTTAAAAAAAATAATTAAACAATGAGCTTTCGAGAAATATTATCAGGCATCATTTGAAGAACTTGTACTAACAAATGCAATACTGTCTACAAATCGCCAGTAATGAGAATATTAACCACACGAAAGGGTGCGAAATATTATATTTGCGTATTTTAAAAAAATAGTACAGAAAATGCCGTTTACGTTATCCTTTACTGGTTTACTGTTTTACTTAGCATTCTCCATATAAAAAGTTTAAAGAAAAAATTTGAAGCCGCTTTTGAGAAATTCTTGTTTTTAAATATTTTAATATTGCACATATTTCATTTAATATCGCGCGAAAATGACTAAAATATTCAAAAAAATCGACATGACTTTGATGAAAGAATTAATTATGGATAACAAATTTTATTTCAAGGAAAAATCTCTATCTTAAATTTTGTATTTGTAGGAAAAGACTAAAAAAAACATTTTTTTGAAATTTTCGAAAATTACGCCGCCACCATCATAAGTTCATCAATATCACCATTTCACAATATTATTACGAGATACATAAAGAACACATTTCGAGCCATTTTTGAGAAAATTTTTAAAATGACCCTGGGGCTTCATTTAAAATACCCCCAAAAATTAAAGAACGTTATTAAAACTCACAGAGTTTTGAGTGAAGTATGATCGACCGTGGAGTATTCAGTTTGGAAAAATTCCTATTGGCACAGTTTAGACGCTAGTGTTGTTAACAGACGACAGAGAGACGTACGTTTCCAACTAAACACTTTTTCGGTGTCAGGGGACCTCCAAACGCATATTTTCGTTGCAATCTCGAAATCGATTTTCCGCAGTATTACATAACTTTCTCTACGCTATGTATATTTCAAACGTAAGTATTCAAAAAAGTAGTGTCAACGTTGAAAATATGTTAATTCTGATCTCTTTTCTAAAGTATGCTAGTGGCACGTTCATCTGCTAAAACGAAAACTGTTTTTCAAAAAATCAATAGAAAATTTTATCAATAGAAAATGTTGGAATTGTATAAACTTTTGATAATAAACGTAATGTTTTCCTATTCAAACAAATCAGGTATAATTGCAATGAAACAATTGTACACGAAAAAATACGTTCTGTATTGGATAGCGTTAAGCAACTAGTGGTGCTAAACAATGGCACAACGTACTAGTTAGTTATGTAATGACTTTGGTCTGAGCTACGATTCTGGTCTTGCCCCATCCCCTTGCCAACTGCCATCTATCACCATCCAAAGTACTTTTTTTTTAAATTTTCAATTTTTCGTTTTTTTTCTAATTGTAGAACCGAAATATTACTTAAACAATATTGTAGAAAAGTAAAATCTCGTACTATATGAAAATTTTTGTTGAAAAATTTGGAGCCATTTTTAAGAAAATGTCATTTAAGCATTAATGTAAAAGCGAAAGTTGAAGCTCTTTTTCACAGTAAACTTTGGAGTTTTCGGGAAACTTCATTGGAAGCCATTTGAAGTACTTCTACTAACAAATGCAACAATTTATACAAAACGCTGGCAATTTGAATATTAACGAATTGAAGGGATATCAAAAATATTACATTTGCGTAATTTTTTAAAAACAAAATAATTCCCCTAAATGGCGATTATGGCATGATACTCGGTGCATTTAGTACTATCCGTACAAAAGTTTGAAGAAAAAATTGGAGCCATTTTTAGAGAAAATAGCGTTTCAGCATTTCTGAAAATGCGGAATTTTTATCTCATTTTGAAAATTAATTTTTGGAGTGTTCGAGAAACTTTATGAGGCACCATTTAAAGCACTTATTTTAACAAATTCAATAATGTGTACCAGGGATTCCCAACCTTTTTCTTTCTTCGACCCCTTTTAATAAGGTAACCATTTTTTTACAATGAAAAGGAGGACAAAAAATTTAAGAAAAAGGTACAACGTAAATATATGAGGCATTTTATTAATTCAAACAAAAAAACACTAATTATGTTTATATCCCTTTTAATTATATTTCATTAAAAGAGTATTTTTCCACTGAATTAATATTTTTTGTTATTGTACCATTTTCTAATAATATATTGAAAATTTCGGAGCAAGAAATATTCTTCATATTGAATTTTACGGTAAGTGCTGCAGTTAAGAGTATTCAATCTTGATTTTTCACTTGTCCAAAAATATGAAATACTGAAGCTGAAACTACTGAAAACGGCGAGAATTCCGCCTATTTGGTAACACTAATTGCGTCTTTCCGAACTACAGTCACAAGCGTAATAGTTCGGCGCGGCTACTTTGAAATACCGAGATTAACAGATATGTGTTGAAAGTATCGAAAAGGAGGAGAGGTAGGAGGACACTTTTTGAAGAAGGACAAAACCTACAAAAGAAGGACTGTCTTCTCTAAAGGAGGATGATTGGTCACCTTACTTTTAAGAGAATTGTTTACTTCATCGATCCCTGTAAGTTTTCTCTTTCATATATAGCATTAATCATGTCACAAATAATTTCACGTAATTGATGTGACGGTCCAATTAGACGCGTCCAAAAAAATACATAGCATTGGATGGATTATGACTAAAAACCATTTTAATTTCGTATGTTAATAAGAACGAAAACATGTGAAGGTGCATGAGTGGAAGATGTTTTCTTTAATTGATTGATATTTTAAAGAACTGTGCCAAAAAAGACCGTGCGAATATAAGTAAATAAATAAATAAAGACAGGACATGTTTATAATGGCACGTCGCCACCATGTAATGTTTCATAAATAAAAGAATTTTCGTGATAATAAATTAATTTTCCATATTAGGAATGAGATAGTCGAATGTTCTCACAAACATGACGAACAATTACTGATAAATGTTAAAATAAGAAAACATGTGATTGGAAAAGGGGTTATGAATATTATTAATGTTGTGAAATACATTTTGGAATTTATGGTAACATTCAAATGCTATTAAAGACAATATAATATAAAAAAGAAAGATGTAAAGAAACAGTAGCATTGTCAGAGAAGAGTTGTCTTTTGTTTTAAACTACGTGGTATGGTAGAAACAAAAAAATGAGAAGTGAGAGAAATTCCGTGGTGAGCGCATCGTGTGATTTTGGTTGTACGAACGATTACTTATGAGATGATCTCGAGTTGCCGCAGTGGACGCATCGCGTGTTGGTTTCGAAGTTTCTAAATTTGAAGTTAACTTTGAAGATGTTATGTTGTTGCTGCTTGTTGTTTTTTGTTGAAATGTTGGGATATGGACAGCAATGGTAGCCAATCGTCGTGTATCAAAAAAGGAAGTTTAAAAACATATTGTTTTTCTATGATCAAAATTTATAGCAAGGCCAAGATTGTTAGTTTTTAAGACCTTAGAGAAAAGACATTGGCCATTCATTTGTTTTTAAATTATTCAAACTGTTAAAGTACACTCGTGTGAATGTTGGTAATAATTAATTGTGTGAATGTGGGAAGAAAAAATGTATCTTAAATATTAGATTGTTGTACATTTTCAAAGGGTATTTTATGAGTTTGTTCTTTTTTATGTATGCACATGTTTTGTCACAAGCGAGGCAGAATTCGCTGAATATTTTGTCAATGAACATGGAATAAACCAAGCCGGTATTTTTATACGGTTTTATGACAGAAATTGCATGGAGTTATTATTATTATTAGATAGCAACAACCTGAATGATAGGGAATAATTAAAATATATACATCTTCCTGAAGTAATAGTAATATTATTCTCGACTTCCTGTCGGCGTCCGATCGATTTCGCGAATTCACGGTACATAAATTCTTTGGAATGGTGTATCACAACCCGTATTAGGATGACAAGAATTCAAATATTATAAAAGTAATTTTATTTGTATTTATAAGGAAGGGAGTAAAAGGGTTTTGTGTATATTTAGAAACCATGACAATGACTTTTATTTATTACAGTTATTATATTTATGGAATAGATGAGCTTACATGGAATAGATTGTTGGTTGTTGTTACCCATTGTAACGCCGCACTGATAACAAAAGGCGAAAATGACGGCTGCCTTTCGTTCCCGGTAATATACACTAATACTTTTATACATATTTGTGGAACATTACAGTACCATAGTATATAATAATAATTATTATATATTTTTCGATCTACTTGCGTTTGTTTGCCAACGCTATTAGTATTGTATTATTTATTAACATTTTACTTTTTCGTATACATACGTATATACGGAGTAACATAGAGAAAAAGTAAGTTATGTAATGCTACGGAAAATCGATTTCGAGATTTCAACGGAAGTTCACATTTTGGGGTCCCCTGGTACCGAAAAAGTGTTTGTTTTTTTTCTTCAAAACGTCTGTCTATCTGTCCATTCGTCCGTTCGTCCGTTTGTGAACATTATCAGCGCCTTAAGTTTAGGTCCTAAACCATCCGCACGATCTTTTCCAAATTGAAGAATCCCCAGTCGATCTGTCTCTAGTTGAAACTTTGACATTTTCAAAAGTATTCATTTAAATTTGGGGGTACTTTACTGAAACCCCCCGGACATTTTCAAAATATTCTCATCATCATTCCATGCAAGCTATACAACACAATATATGTAATGAACACAAACAATGCCCCAAAACAAACACAGAATATTAACACATTCGTCAGGTAGTTTGTAGACCATCATAGGCATGCGCAGCATAAAGCAAGAGGAGGCAACATACATTTTAATTAAACAACCATTTTCAGCCTCTTCTTTGAATTTTTCAAATGTTTGAATATTTTGGGGTAGTTGTGGAAGGGGTTAAACCTGACTTGGCCGCATTACTTCGGACTTGTTTCAAACATTTTTCGACATTTTAAGACGTTTTCAGCCAATTTTGATATTTTCAGGAAGTTTATGAGGGGGGCTTGAATACACACCCTTTTAAGGGTAGATTAGAAAGTTTCCTCATGTTTTGCCAAAGACATAAAAATCGTTTATATAAAAATTTATTTTAATTATCTAAAAGGAGCAAATCATCTAGTTAATGATTTAAAGTAACAGTGTTGACTTTTACAACCAAGTAAAATGGGATGTGTTTCAAATTCTATACCCCTAGGGACTGGGCAATAAGACAATAATTCTCAGTGAAAAACTAGATACAATACACTAATGTGTCCATCATTTTGTCATCATAAATTTTAAAACATATCTAGAAGTTATTTATGTCATTTTTATCAGGGATTTAGCATTTTAATTTAAATAAAATGTTTTATTTTGTAAGGCTAGATAGCCCCTTTCAAAAATTTCTGAGGTCATATCCCTTTGTAACTACCCCTATGTGCATGCCTATGTAGTGCATATTACTGTTAATGTAATGAATTATCTCAAATAAAAACCTCATTGAATGATCCCTCCTGCTCCACATGGCATTCTACTTCAATAGTGGTAGCTTCACCTGCAGTAACAGTACCCGATCGAGATAAAATTGTAAATTGGTCACACCGCAATATTGATGATTCATACCTGTAACTGCACATCCAAATAGTCAGACAAAATATTTACTAACAGAAAAATATAGCATTTCAAAACTGTTTACCAGTAAAAAAAATACCTTTTTGGTTTCTTAATCAAAGAGGATCGTTCTTCTTTTTCACTTTTTCTATCAGCTCCTTTGCTACCATCAGCACCAAATGACTGAAAGTAACAGATATTCTATTAACTGTGAAATTCACAAACTTTTACAATTTCCTTTAACTGTTATTAATATATTAAAAGTTAAAGTAAACATTCGTATAAGTATCTTCATTTCAAACAAATTAAGAATTTCTTTTAAATGCAGCAATCAGAATTTAAAGGGAAAAATTGTAATTCAAAAAGATTAAAAATTACCTTTGATAATCAAGGAAGACAAGGTTGAACCTAAGTAGAGGTATAATGGAAATGCATATAAAAATTATAGTGGAGAAAAATAAAGATAGTTAGTTCCATTTCTAACAATAGGGGAGCAGGGGGTAGAGTGAACCACATGGTACTGTGAACCATTGGGTTTATTTTTTGTTGTTGTGAAGGGAAATGTTATTTGACAATGCAGAATGTTTGGCATTACTGCCTGAGTGCCCCTCGTGAAGACTGCAAATAGGGTACACACTGTTCTATTCAATATTTTGTAATATGATGTACAAAATCTGTGGATTTTACAAAGTAGAAAAAGACCGATACATTTTTTGCATTGTGAAAAACTGTTAATTTTTTTAATCAAGATAATGAATGGTCCTCTACCTTTCAATTACAATGACTGCAGTTATATTTCTCTTTCATGGTTAACTTATAAATTCAGCATCATATTCATATATGTCCATTGGGATTTGTGAACCAGAGCCACTGGGGCTGACTGAGCCCTATACAAGACATTGCAAAAGAAACTGGAGTGACAATTTGGACTCTTCCACATACTTCTCATACTTCACAAAAGCTGCAGCCACTTGATGAATAATGCTATGGTCCTTATAAATATTTTATTATGATGCACTTTGTTCATGTATGCTTAGTCTTCAAGAAAGACCAATCACAATTTACCATCTTGCAGTGGGTGTGAAGTTCGCCCATGAAAGGGCTCTCAACCCCTATAATATTATTATTTGATTCAGGAAACATGGTATTTTCCCCTTCAATAGGAATGCTTTCAAAGATTCTCATTTTATGATGATTGAAGTTACAAATATTGAGACAAGAGAGTCTTGATTCAACACACCCCATATCCAATTCTCATGAGATAACTTGCCTATCTGATCCAGTGAAGTAGAGTTTAGAATAACAGAGAAAGAAGACAGTGAAAAACGAGCAGATAAAACAAATTAAGGAAAAAATAGTTTGCAGTGATTCAGACTCGCAAGATTCTGTCATCAAACTGAAGAATGTGTCCTCAACAGATAAAGTGAAGGTTATCTATTCTGAAGGGGAATATTTTCCAGCATTTGATAAAACAAAAATGAAGATAGGTGACTTTGTTTTGGTTACTTTTTCAAATGATCAGGACAAGAAAATGTTCTACTCTGGCGAAATTAGAAAGACAAAGAGGAAGAACGTGATTACAAAATATCTTATTTAAAAAAGAGCAGTAAAATTTTAAGACAGTACTGTTATCCTGAAGAAGGAGAAGAAGAAGATATAAAAGCTGTGCATGAGTCTACAATAAAGATGCATTTTGGAAATCCCCTATAGTATGAGCACACCAAACGGCAGAAGTCATTTCTTTCCTTTCCAATTGGTTTTGATAATTAGATTTGTTAAGGTGATTTATAAGTGTTCTATCCTTGCATCTTTAAATCACTCATGTATACCTATATAATTTCAATGTTTTGACTGTATTGTATAAGTGAGAAATATATTTTGAATTAATAAATACATGGTTGTGGTTCATTGTACCCCTTGATGGGGGAACAGTGAACCAGTGTTCCATCTTCTAAAAGTAGGTTTTGTATACCTTCAGAAGTATTTTAAAAGTTTAGAGGTATTTGAGGCAAGGTCAAATATTAATGAATGTTTCACAGCAAAAAAAGCAGGAACTTTAATTCTTTCATGTGTTTGTAATATGTAAAATAAAAAAAGTCGTTCAGTGTTCCCCCTGCTCCCCTACTTTCTTTAATTTAAAATTTTAGAGGTATCTGAAACACAGCAAAACATTAATGAATGTTTTACAGCAAAAAGGAGAAAATTTTACTCTTTCATGTGTTTGTAACATGTAAAAAAAATGGTTCGCTGTTCCCCCTGCTCCCCTCCTTTTTTTTGTTGGTTTCCATAAAAATTTAACAATTGAATGGTGAGATAACATTCACATTCACCTACACACAAACACAAGACATGTCACAGCATTTTCTTAAAGAGTCAAGGGAAAGAAAAAAAAACAACCAAAACTCCAAAACCACTCATCCAAAATTAGAACAAAAGGAAATTAGGTGGGTACTATTAAAAGATGATGAAATGAGAATTTTAAAATCTGAAATCTTTAGGCATATTTATTAAGAACTTTGTGTATCATTCTATTTTCAATGTTGAAAGTATATAAGTGCTTTTAAAATCTTCTCACTAGTAATATGCTATTAAAAAATAGAAGATTATTCACTTTTGATGGGTTGGACATTGGGCTTACGTCACTAGCCATTTTCTCTACATCTTCATCAACAGATTTTCCAACTTTATTAATAGTATATGTGATATCCCAAACTCCTGTATTTTTAATTGTCAAAGGTAACACCTTTTTGATTCCTATTGGTATGACTCCAAAATTCATATCTGGTTTAGGTGAGATTTCATATCTAAAACAAATAAGGTAAATCAAACCATTTGTAAGAATAAAATAGGAAATAGACTACACATTATTCAATATAGATTGAATTAAGAAAATTTACTAAACCTGAATTAACCAAAACCTACTCAAGAATTGAAGGGCTCAGTAGAACAAGGGGCTATCCTAGATATACTAGTTCTGAGATAACAAGGGTTTTACCTGAACTTGCCTCATATAACTCAATCCATTTTTAAACATTTAAACACAGTACACTTGCATATAACCCCTGGTTTCACTGAGCTCTTCAATTGTATTTTATATATGATTTGCTTCAAGAGCAAAATAAGTTTAATGATGTTCTACTACATATTTCAACTGAAAGTTAGAAAAATAGGCTCCAAATATTTCAGTAGTAATTAAAATAAATGTTACATTTCATTCCATCATTTAAAAACATCAGTGTTAACAGTCATTTTTGCAATTTGAATTTTAAAAAAATATATTCTTCCTAATCATGAGAATCTAAGAAACTGTTGTTTTTTTGAAAGGGGTGAATTTTCAATCATTATTTGTTAATTTATTAAGCTAGTTATAGTTTATGAATTTTACATTTATATTTTCAAGTAGTTTAAAATAGTCAAATAGCACAAACAAGTGCATTTCTGAAACATAATTGACAATAATGAATCTCAAATTATATTTTGTTTCTGATTAAGGAAAAAGGTTACCTGCACCACTGAGCTGAAATTGATACTTGAATTGGTATTGTAGCAACAATATTTTGCCCATCTAAAAGATAGCACTTGAAAATTGGAACTGCGTATAAGTATACTTCAAATGTAGGAGTGCATATCACCTGCAAAATTAAACAATTATAACAATTTACTATTTATAAATATTTGTATAACTGTCAACTATTTATTAATTTATTAATATTTGTTTAACTTGAAAAGATATATTGAGTAACATTTAAATACCAAGCATTGGTATGCTAGAATAATAATGATAAAATACTAAAAAGCAACTTCTATTTTAAGTTGAAAATTTTGATATAAAATAGCAAAATGACATCAGTAAAGGCTACTTAAAGCACAAAACATAAAAAATCAGGATTGGAGTCTTTCTACCTGCTTGAAACTTGCAGAACATTAAGCTTATACATTCTAGAAGTGAATATTATAATAAAGGTTATGTATTTATATTCTCTTATTTTATATTTAAAGGATAAGCTGAAAACATCTTATTAATATTGCTATTTCAATAATGTAACATTAACAACAGTCCCTGGCCGAAGGGATAAAAGGCACTGACTGACCACAATGTGACAAGATGATAAATCAACTGAATGGAGGATTACTCCAGGCACTCAATGCTCAAGAAGGGTTTAAAGACGTGTTGTGTCAAAGAAGACGCAACATTAAAAAAAGTGTTTTGCTGCCAAAAATTCACTGTTTTCCAGCACACAATTATATAATCTTCTCTTCTTATGAAATACTCTTAAGGGCAAGAAAGTAAAAAATAAATTATTTTTAAACATTTTTTAAAAACTTTTGTGGGCTTTTTGGTCTCAAACACATTCTGGGGTAGAATATTGATTAGCCATTGTGTTGAGTTACTTGACCACTAACAAAATTTTGAAAATTTCAGGCGGCCACTAATGAAACAAAATCAGGCTTTGGCTATAAATTATAAAAAATAGAACAAATTAAGAATTGACCATTCTTAGACCAGGGAGAACTATTCAGAAAAAAATTTGGAGAATTATTCAGATAATCACCCATTGCATTTAACATAACGAATTAAGCACTATAGCCCAAGAATTTTGAGAATACTAGGAAAATGTGACCACTACTGGTGATTTTACTCATCTTCCTGAAGGGAACTCTCTAAACATTACATCTTCACATAATTACTATTTGGAATTAATATGTTCACTGTCCTGTGATCCATATGTGGTTCATAAGACATAAAACTCGATGGTTATGCTACGTCCGTGAACCACTTGTGGGTCACAGACGTTTACAATTTTTATGGGAAACCTTTCCATTGAACTCCCTGTAATTGCAGATTTTGGCATGACTTGCTAGGATGGTCATAGAATTTAGAAATGCACCAAGAAATGCGGAAAAATATTTTTATTTTTGAGAAGATTATAGTAAAATTTTCGTACAGTCAGGGAGGTTTGGACATGGGGAGATATTTTAATGTTCTCATAGTGACAGGGAACGTGTTAAGACTCTCAGCAATGAAATGTGGCTGGCCTACTACAGAGTTGTAAGGCTATCAGTAATGAATATTTCTGTAAAGATTTAAAATATTGTTCTCTTGTCAGAGATGGAGCTAGACAATTTTGGGCCCGAGGCAATGCTGAAATATAGTCCCCCCAGCCCCCACCTCAGGCGAAAAAGATTAAAAATGTGAAAGTTGTATCAAGAAACTATTTGAGTTATGAAAATGAAAATACACAAGTAATATCTGTACTATAACATGTATAATTTTACAAAAAAAATGTTTCTCTCCAGTTCCAATTTCTTTAAAAAAAAATTTCTAATTTTTTCCCATCAATCCCATCAGCAGGCCCCTTGTTGTGCAGTGCCCCGGGCAATCACTCAGTCTCTCCATGCCTTGTGCTGGCACTTTCTCTTGTGTGTAACTGCTAATAATGAAAATCTCATAAAACAATCTTTTTTGTTGTTCTTAATATTTAATATTAATACTTAATATTTTTAACTCACTTCCAAAGTTGAAGCCTTTTCATAAGGAGCTAAGATGCCATGAACTGGTCTCACATACAATACTTTTTGTAAATTTGGAATGTTAACATTTGCTGGGATATCTGTTTCAATCCTGAAATAAATGAAAAATATTTTATCAGTGTTTAGTTTCAGAAGATGTAAAGTACTTTTGAGGAGGGTTCAAGTCTTTTGCTATTTGAGTCCTTTTGAAAATGGGCCATTTATGGGGTGACAAAACTTTTGGGTTTAGAAAATCATCAAGAATTAATTTTTAAGTTTTGCGTCTACCAATGCATTAAACCATGAAATACATCTTTAGCAGGGTTGGGTAAAATACTTCAAATGTAGTATTTAAATTCTTCTTTATATCACTTAATGATTGTATTACATTTCTTTATAAAAGTTTCCAAATTAACTTTTAGACAATCAGTTTTCTATTTTCATTTTATTTCACTTGTACTATGTTTTGGAGATCCAATGGTCAAAAGGTATAAATACCGATTTGTACCTGTTACTGATGATGGAGAACATTTGATCACTAAAATGAAGAGCAAGTGAAATAAAACAAAAATAGAAAACTGATTGTCTAAAAATTGATTTGGAAACTTTTATAAAGAAATTTAAACTTCTTTCCAAAATACTTTGAAAATAAGTATTTAAATACATACTCAAATACATTAGGTTTTGATTTGCTAAATACATACATATTTAAAACTAGTGGTGCTAAAGCAGCATGTACTCTCTCACCTTTAGTAATGGTCAAGTAATACTATTTATACCACAATTCCCCTCTGAGTTAACACATCTCAGTCCTTATTGTTTGTAAAACTCTTTACCAGACTGTGTAACATCATGCGATTGTATATTTTTACTGATTGTACATATCAAAAAGAAGGCTATAACTTTGCCTATATAATATATATAACTTTGCCTATCTCCACCGAAAGTAGCCAAAACGGGCTACTTTTGTTTTATTTTTAAAACAAAAGTAGCCCATTTTTATTTTGCAAAATTGCATATTTGTGTGATTTTCTCACTAACTTCATACTATTTTTATTTATGCGGCATATTTAAGGGCACAAATTTCAGGTTTTTGCATAGAAATGGGTCGAAATGAGATATTTTTGTGTATTTCTTTTTCAAAAGAAGAGTGAATTAAGTCATGTTAATGCTACAATATCAACATAATATTTCCAATAGTCTTCTAATAAGATTGTTTTCACTTGAAAATATTTACTTTCTGAAACTTCATTTGCACGCATGAACTTAGTAAACTGGTCTGAATATTACGGCATCTTGTAATAATGATATTGGTTTCCTTGCTTAATAACTTTTCTGTTTATTATAATGTTTGAAAATAAATTTTTATTATACACATTTTGTACTACAGTGTAAAATGAAGATATATATTAATAAATGTTATCTGTTGCTCACTATACTTTTGTTTAACGCAGATTCTGAGTTTTAAGCGCTTATATTGGCTATTTTAAGTGCATATATTGCAAATTTTAGTACATGGTTGCATGCATAATTTTAACATTTTTGGTGCATGAAGTTCCAGGGTATACTCATTACAAATGGTACAGCATTTGGTGCAAAAACTAAATGTTTTGAAATATCAACACAAATTGGATAATTATAGTAAAATCTGTCTAAATCAGAACCTGTGCAACCACGAAACCTGCCTTAACCGGAAAACTTCTCCGGCCCGTGAGGTTTAAATGGCATTTTACACAGCATAAAACGTAATTTCTTCAACGCGGAAACGGAACTCCTGTGAATTTAATGCAATTGGCAGAGAGACACGGGATGTTCTTAATGAATTGAATGGAATCGAATCGAATTGATGCTTGTTTTTTATCCCTGTGACACGCGATTTAGTCGTGGCAGCTGGACATTGAAGCAGATGGGCATCAGCTGTCAGCTGTCGACCTTGAGGTCGCTTCTCTCTTATAAAAAAATAAGGCGTAGGCCGTAGGGGAATTCCCTCTCTCCCGACTCTGAGCGTGGAAAGGTGTTCAGGTATGGCTTCTATTCACGTGTCTCCCTGCCCCGTGTTGAAAATCATAACCCCTCGACCAGATACGCATTACTCAACGCCATGCGAAGTATCAGAAAGTTATAATACTGGGTTGTGACGTATTGTGCGTTGAAAATCAGTAAACAGTCCGAATACAGCCAATAAGGTGTGTATTTTTCAACTCAGAAGCTGTCAATGAAGTGTTTAATATTTTTATAAAAGTGGTTTCTTCCATAAATACGTAATATATTAATGTATTTTGATAATGTTAGAAACGAACCGTTGAATGTCGAATGTTAGAAATGAACAAAGAAATATGAAATAATACACAAATTCTAGCTTACGAATTATCCAACTGTCTGGAATTACGTTCACGAAGCGCAGTAAATTCGGAGTGGGCATTTGTTTTTGTCGACAAATTACACAAAAATACACATATAATTTTAAAAAATCGAACATGATCTTATTTGAAGATCTTTGATTAACATATTTCATTGAGAAAAAATGTATTTTCACAACTGAAGTTGTAAGAAGACGCCGAAGGCGAAGCGCAGTCATTTCGAAACGGGTTATTATGTTCGTCGCAAAATCACACAAAAAAAAACTCAAATTTTAAAAATTCAACATGACCTTATTTGAAGATGTTGTTTTATGAGCACATTTCATTACGAAACAATGTATCTTCACTATTGTAGTTGTAGGAAGACAACGAAAAAAGTTTGAATTTTTTTCAATTTTCGAAAAATTAGGGCCTAACCCTAACATGAAACTGGCACCATTTTCTTAAATGCCCTATAGAATTTTCAACAGCAAAATTTCATCAAAAACGGTGGAACTGTTTTTGAGAAAAAAAAAATTAAACAAAAATTAAAAATTGCCTATATATCACGCAAAATTACGCGAAAAGTACTCAAATTTTGGAAAAATTAAATATGACCTTATTTCAAAATCTGTCCTTAAGCAGCAGATTTTATTAAGGAAACGATCTCTATCTTTAATATTTTCGTTGGAGAAAGACGCCGAAAAATTTTGAATTTTTCAATTTTCGAAGAATCAAAGTTTTCATACAAAAATGAGACCGGAACCATTCTCTTAAACGTCCTTCACACTATCCAACACAAAAATTAATCAAAACCGATGGTGCTTTTTTTTGAAAATTTTGAAAATGTCTCTGGGAATTCATGTATTAAAATATTAATTTCAAATTCAAGGTGTCGCGACATCAGCCAGATCGATTGGGAAATACTAATTTTGGAGAAAATCAGCTTGTTAGCCGCTAGCGTCATTGACAGAGGTTTTGCCGTCATTCGATTTTTCGGTATCAAGGACTCACAAAACATGTATTCTGGCTACACCATGTATTAGAGGATTTTTTTCCCTAAATTTAGCAACTGGATTTATCGACTTTTTCGTTACCAGGGACATGTAATAAGAGTTTTTCTGACGAAAATTCGCCGTTTCTTCGCGCAGCATTATATAATTGTTCTAGCGCTTTAGCGGTATCGAGAAATTAAAAATTAGAGCCATTTTCGAGAAAATTTTGAAAATATTCTATGGGCTTCATGTGAAGTACCTTGAAATTCGAAAGAATGTTTTTAAAATCTCAAAGCTTTGAGTCGAGGCATAACGACAGAGGAAAATTAATTTTGGAAAAAATCCTACGGATGGTTTAGGCGCTGGTGGTGGTCAGAGATGGACGGACGTATAAACGCACAGACAAGCAAAAGGGCGAATATTTTGAAGGGGAAAAAAGGGGGGAAAGGGAAAAAAGGAAAAAAAAAAAAAAACACTTTTCGGTAGGGCTCACTATTTGTGAAATCTGACTTCATAACGTTTCGGAGGGAGTAATTAACTACATATTAGTAAAGGATTTATCCCCTTATTGTCTATCAGAGCCTCACATTACGAGTTTTTCTGTCAAAAAATCGCCGTTTTTTGTCGCAGCATTATGTAACTTACTCTATACTCCGAATATACGTACTACATATACGAGAAAGTAAAAATATAGTGTGCCCTAGGAGGAAACGTCGAAACTTCGAAAATAAACTCTTCATGCAATTTTAAGCATATTTTGACTAATAAACTCCTTGGATAATCCTTGAATATTTTCTCGGTTTTTCGGTTTCCTAATAGTAGAACCGAAATATTTCTTTAAGAATATTAAAGAAGAGTAAAACCTCGTCCTGAATAGCAATTTCCGTTGAAAAATTTGGAGCCGTTTTTAAGAAAATGGCGTTTAAGAGTTACTGTAAATGGGAAATTTCAAGCTATTTTTCACACAAATATTTTTAGTTTTCGAAAAACTTTATTTGAAGTTATTTGAAGCGTTTGCACTCACAAATGCAATTATGTATATAAATTGATGGAATTGTGCATATTAACGACGTGAAAGATATTTTTAAAAAATATTTGTGTAATTTTTGAAACAACAAAAGAACACACCAAAATGAACTTTACTTAATATAAATAGGGTATTTTGCACTATCCGTTAGAAAAAAATACGAAAAAAACTGGAGCCATTTTTGAGAAAACGACGTTTCAGTGTATCTGAAAATGGCTTATTTTAGGCTCATTTTCACAAAAAACTAGTGTTTTCGAGAAACTTTATATTACATTATTTTAAGCACATGTGCTCATCAATATACTAATGTAAACAAATCGACGATAGGATAAATATTAATGATGGAAGAAACAAGTCAAAAGATACATTTTTGTAATTTTTGAAAAATCATTGAATAGAGCAATATGGCGTTTAAGTCATTTTATGGGGTAAATTTAGCACACCCACTACCAAAAGTTTAAAGAAAAAGTTGGAGCCGTTTTAGAGATAATCTTATTTTAGTTCTTTTTTAAAATTGCTCATATATCACGCAATATTGCCCGAAGACTACTAAAATTTTCAAAAAAATGCACGTGACCTTATTGAAAAAACTAATTATGAATAACATTTTATTTGAAGCAAAAATTTGTTTTCAATTTTGTAGTTGTACGAAAACGCTGGAAATATTCCAAACTTTTGAAATTTTCGAAAATTCAGAGTTAACCCTGAAAATCGGACCTATGCCACCTTCATAAGTATATATTACTCTATTGTTACAAAAAACTAAAGAAAAACTTTGGAGCTGTTTTTGAGAAAATTTTGGAAATGTCCCAGGGGCTTCATGTAAAGTACCCCCTAAATTTTAAAGAATGTTTTTCAAAATTTCAAAGCTTCAGCTAGAGCCAGATGGACAGGGGTTTCTTCGATTTGGAAAAAATCCTACTTATGGTTTGGGCGTAAGTAATGTTTACGGACGGACAGACGGATGGACAGACTGAAGGACAGACGGACGAACAGACAAACGGACGGACGGACAGACAGACGGACAGGCAGACGGAAGGACAGACGGACGGACTCAAAAAAACACTTTTTCGAAATCAGGGGACCCCAAAACTTGTATTTCCGTTGAAATCTCAAAATCGATTTTCACAGTATTACATAACTTTCTCTATACTATGAATATTACTCCATATATATGCATGTTTACGAGAAAGTAACAAGAGATGCTACAGAATAGCACAGAATTTCTCGTTTGATTTTTCTAAAATTGAAAACAATCAATTTTTTCGGCGTCTTCCTACAACTACAATTATGAAGATATCATTTTTTTGTCTTTAAGAAACGTGTTCATCCAAAACAGATCTTCAAATAAGGTAATGTTGAAAATATGAGTATTTTTTGAGTAGTTTGGTGACAAAAATAATTGACCGCTCCCGATTTACTGCGCTTCCTGAACGTAAAATTAATAGTGATGGAGGCTACGTAAGTTATAATTTGTATATTATTTCCTTTTTCTTTGTTCGTTTTTTCTTCGAGCTTTTATTATAATTTTTAAAATGAATCTTTTAAAATTTATTTAAAACCTATTTTAAATTGAGTTAAATGTGAAAAAGAACATGATTTCACTTTGCTTAATACGTGAGAATAAAAAGTAATGCAAGTAAAACATGTAAAAGCCGAGTAATTTTGCTGAATATAAAAATATTGTATTTAATTATTATTTTTTTTACTTTTACTTAAATTTTTACACCTTCTATTAAACGTTCTTCAGACTATTCACCAACAAAATTTCATCGAAAACAATGGTGCTATTTTTGAGAAAAAATTGTTTAAACAAAAATTAAAAATTGGCTATATTACACACAAAATTACGCAAAAAATGCTCAAATTTTCGAAAAATTGTACATGACCTTATGTCAAAATCTATCTTTATGGAACAGATTTTATTAAGAGAAAAATCCCCTATCATTAATATTTTAGTTGTAGGAAGACGATTTTTTTTTTTTTTTCAATTATCGAAAAATTAGTTTTCAACCAACATGAGACCTGCGCCTTTCTCTTAATCTCCTTCAGACTATCCAACAACAAAATTTAATCAAAATCGATAACGAATTTTTTTGAAAATGTTCCGGGGCCTTCATGTAAGTACCCCCAAAAAATTAAAATATTGGTTTCAAATTCAAGAGACCTCAACATCAGCCAGATCGATTGAAGAATATCAATTTTGGAGAAAATCGGCTGAACAGATTAGCCTGTTCACAGACAGACAGCCTTTTTGCCGTCAATCAAATTTTCGGTATCAAGGATCCACAAAATAGGAATTATGGCTACATTACGTGTTAAGAGGATTTTTTTCTACATTTAGCATCTGAATTTTGCACTTATTCATTACCAGGGTCCTGTAATCAGATTTTTCTGTGGAAAATTCGCCGTTTTTTCGCGCAGCATTAAGCGCTTCTTAAGAAGTTCCTTCTTAAGCGTGAGAAAGTAAAACAATTGAATTGAGTGAATGGGGTGCTTTTTTATTTGTGTTAATTTTTCTTTTTGAACAAATATATTCATTTCTTTTGTAAATATGATCCAGTTTACATGTTTCTAAAGTATGTATATTAGAGTTATGCCTTTTTTCAGATTTAAAAGTCTGTGGTGGCAAAAAATGAACTTTTACCTAAAACTCTTAAAAATGATTGCCATTTTGTTAAATTCTGAAAAATCCTCCCGCGTCTAACAACATGTTACAACAGGAAATTTAGCTGTAATAAATATATTATACATAATTTCACAGATCAAATTAAACAAATGGGTCTTAATGTGTCTATTACTGTTTATGGACTTGCTATTAAGATATTTGTCACACTTACAAGTGCTGTGCAGCTCTTCCATCAGCTTTACATGTCGCTCGACCACTATGTTTGAGCGAGGTACGTCAAGAATGGACCATTCCTTTATCCAGTGAGTGGAAAATTATTTTAGTCTTAGGGCACTTGAATTTGGAGGCAGAAGCCTGCAACTCATTGTATGTGTCCTTTAAATAGTGCTGATTTAAAAAAAAACATGATTTTGCTCAAGCAGTTGCGATGAAGTCACAAGTAGATTTGAACTGATCTCTCCATTTTGAAAAGCGAAAATAAGCTAGTAGTGCAAAGATGACTGTGAATTCTACCTGGCACTATGAAGGGAAGGTAATTTCTGTCACTTGAATAGAGGCCTCAATTTTTTCCTTCTGGAATAAATTATATCCTTCACAGAGTTCAAAAAGAAACCTGAAGTCATCTCACCATCCTGGGTTTTCAGTGTCGGTATCGTTTCTCTGCCGGAATAACTTTTTTGTAAGTCATCATACCCTACTAAAACATCATTAATGAATTGCCAGTGTTGGGTGATCGTGATTTTTTTGGAACAGAAAATCCATGAAGTGATGTAGAATCAAGTCAAGAACATGATGATGACACTCTATAAACTGAGGTGCTTCTAGCCTGAACTCTCTCAGAAATTTAGCAACTACACCATTGTTTTGGCCCGTATTGACGTTAAATTATCATTTTAATACTCTACCATGCACTGTATTCGTCAGCAGGGTTTGTATTTGAATAAAGATGTCATCCGCTAATCCTGTTTCACAAGCCAAAACTTCGAGGTGCAGAGTTTTTGCAGAATTATTAAGACAAATTGCTTTATATTCTCTGTTCTCAATTCTCTTCCTATCAAAATGCATGCAGAGTTCCTCTTCCGCAATAAGTTCTTTGAGGCTGTTCTTGACCTTTCGTACTTCCTTAGTCACTCGACGCCAAATCCCTGTGATGTTGTAGGTATATCTATTCCGTCTTCAGCCAAGTTTTGATGCTTTTCATTTCGAGACGGACACCAGCTTGGCTAGAGATTTTGTTGTTTCATACTTTGGTTTTATTGGGGTAGGGGGTAGAATTGAAATTCATCCCAGTGCTTTCTTCTTCAGTATTGTCTACTTCAGTACTAATCTCAGTAAACTGTTGCACTTGGCTTGTTGTCTGAACTGATAAGCTTCTTTGCTGCTATGAAGGATGGATTGTTTTTCTTACGAGCCACTTTTTGAGTCGTGTATCCAACTTGACCTTCTTATTTTATTGTTTTTTATAAAGTTTTTTGTCTTCATTGCAGAGGCAGTTTCCACTCTGCTTCGAAACATCGAAAATGAGTGAGATTTTTTTAAAAATTCTTCTTCCCTACACATTCTATATTTTTCGAACAATTTTATCAGCTTGTCAACCTTTGCAGAAACTTGCTGCTTAGAAAGAATTGGGAAATTCAGCTTCTCCCAAAGTTTCAGCAATTCATTTGATGTCTTTCTTATTCGCTCAGCTCGCCCTTGGAGTTCATCGTACAACCCCAAATATCTACCAACAATGCATCTGTTCAAAGGCATTTTGCACGTGATTTAATTTATGTCCTTTTTCATTTCTGATGATGGGTCGGCGTTTTGTAGATGTCAAATTCTTTACTTTCATCACATTTCTTTCCAGCCGATTCTACCGTTGATTTGGATTGTATACTTTTAAATGGCATGTTCCAATCTAATGCAGTAGGAAGTACAATTCCAAGTAAATGTAATTATTTCTTACCCTATATCTCATAAATGAAATTACATTATGCGCGGGAGGTATTTTCATAAATAAACTAAAATAACAGTAAAAACAGAAGAAATAGACAAAAGTTCATCAAATCAGGAAAATTAATTAATTATTAAATTAATTAATTATTAATTATTAAAAATAAAAAGGAAAATTAATAGTTTGACAAAGATTAAAACAAATCATAACCCTGGTGTACATGCTTTTGAAATGCAAATGCTTGCATAGAAAGTATTTTTTCAAACCAACTTTTGAGTGTTTATTGCTCAGCCATTTGGAATACCCAAGGAGTTTTTTTTAACAAAATATGCTTAAAATTGTCTCAAGACCTAATTTTCGAAGTTTCGACGTTTCCACTCTGGACAGCTTGTAGTGACTAACTGGGATAAAGAGGCCAACTGGGCTTCGTTTCCTCCCAAGACCTATTTTGACTCATTCCCTTTCTCCGAGGGGGAAATAATGCGCCAGAAGAGATAACCATACAAGTCGTTTGTGCAGGGCGAGAATTCAGGTAAACTGATTATTGCCGCGCCCTATTAGTCATCACTGACGTCCAGGAGCGAGTATGCTTGAGGAATTTTTCCCAGACTCTAACTTAACTGTGGCCTCGATTTTTCCTTTCTTTTTTTTTTTCATTCAAAATATACAAGAATGTACTTTATGGGTAATTTAAATTAACCGCTGTAATGTTTGTGCACATGGTCAGATATTTTATAAAACGTACTTAAAGCATTTTACGAATCGTTTCTTGAAACGCGTGTGTTGAACAAAGACAATTTTTTTGTAAAATTGTTTGGCCCACCACCTGCATATAATGGGTATTAACATTACTTTTTCAGTGATCCGTTTTGCATTGTGATTATAAACAAAACATCGGTGAAATATGCAACTGAGGATAATTCTGGGACTCATCAGAAAGTCGGCTTCCCTCCATCATCCGCAGCCAACCACTTTCGTCAGTCGATGCTTGTTTTGTCTATATTCTTTCAAAGAACCAAACTTACCTAAGCATCAACTCCTAAATAAGATACTTAATGTGTATGTGTGTGTGTGCGCGCGCGCTGCTCGGTTTTTAAAATTTTAGGTCCCGGAACGCGCCTTAAATTAATTATTAATTTAATAGAAATACTCGTAGTTACTTATATATAATATGATTTAATAATTATTTCCGAGGTACCGAAACACCGTTTCGTTGCTTTCCGACAGAAATCAAGCCTGTATATACAGGTGTCCGGCCACTTGTGGGTCACCCCCATAACTTCTAAACGGTTTGCGATATCGAAATGTAGATTTCGCTCAACAATGCAGAATCATGAGGAAGTAATATTCTGTATAGGCATTATTCGTAATACTTTTTGTTGTTGTTTTTTTCGAAATTTAATCTTAGATTTTTTAAATGAATGATTTATTTTTCTCGCTAGCAATTGATAGATCATGAAGAGAGGAATCCAATGATGTACGAGTATCATATGTTAATATTTTGTTAAAAATGTTAGTATAAAAATAGACTTTCTGACATGTAATTTTAAATTAAACGGACAACATTTCCCCTTGCAACTGTCGCCTTTGGGGTAGGTAGTCTTCGCGATCGGCGGCGCCACGAAGCGAAGGCCACCTTCCCCAAAGGCGACAGTTGCAGGAGTTACTAGGAAACAGTGTCCGTTTAATTTAAAATGACGTATCAGAAATCCTACTTTTATACTAAAATTTCTATCAAAATACTAACATATGATACATCATTGGATTCCTCTTTTTATGATCTATCCACTGCTAATGAGAAAAATATATAGTTCCATTTAAAAATTCAAAGATGATTAAATTTCTCGAAAACTAAAAATTTTTCAAACAATACATTTACGGGATATTACTTGCCGCATGATTCCGCATTGTCGAGAGAAAACTGCATGTCGATACCGTGAACGGTTTAGAAGTTATAAAGGTGGCCCATAGTTGATGGGACACTCGGTATATGTGTGTTGGGAGGAAAAGTCGAAAATTGGAAAATAAGCTCTTAAGACAATTTTAAGCATATTTTTTCTCGTAAACTACTAGGATAAACTGAATGTTTCAGCCGCAATAAGCACGCGAAAGTTGCTTTGAAAAAATACTTTCTGGCAAAAATTTGCATTGCAGAAGCATAGAAACACTTCAGAAATATGTAAATTGTTTATTATTTACAAAAGAAGTGAATATATTGTTCTTTCTGCTTTTCTTGCTATACAATTGAATCGAATTCTGACATTGGAGAATAATTTCCCCCTTTAATTTTTTGCATCATTGACGCAACGCGTCTCTTCAACCCTTGTTGCGCTTACGTGGAGCAATCCCCATTTAATTTCTTCCTCAAGTCTAGTCCCGTCACAGTCAATCAGTGCCTTTTATCCCTTTGGCCAGGGGCTCAGCGCCGTTCGATCCCGAGGTTCCTAGCCGGTCACCCAACCAGGAACCCGGGAGTCTTGAATTCGCTTAACCTCCGTGACATCACGGAGCATAGTAAACGAATTCGGCAAACGACGCCGGCAATTCTAGCGGCTGGTTGCTATGATCGATGGTTTTCAATAGTTTCTCAGATCAAGACCAGGCGAAATACTGGAGCACCAACTTCACAAAGGGTACACGAAACCCGCGCGAACTCTTTCTTCATCCTTGTTCCTTCCTTCTCCCTTACACATACACATACACATGCACACCACTCCCATTCATGGCGGGAGACCAGCCGGAAGCGTATATTTTGAAGTTGTGGAGGAGGGCAAAATCCCGCAATCCGACTTGTAGGTCGGCCTCGGATCTCATGTTGCAGTGGGGGAGGGACACTTCCACCTTCAGAGTTATTTATAGGTCAAAGAAGAATAGTAGTTGACGCACCTAGAAACACCAATTAATCAATCAATTAAAGCAATGTCTCACTAGCGTAAAATTTAATGTTTTAGATCCGCCGCAGAATAGTATAAATATCTCCAAAACGTATTAAGTCTTCAGTCGCAACCTCCAACTTACATCTGTCATGTAGCCAGCACAGGCCTTCTTTAAAAAATTAAAATATCCATAATCTATTGCATTAATAAGTTAGGGATGTCATTTCGAAAACAAATTTCAAATATCAAAAGTAAAATATAAAATCAATTTCTTTACGATGTTCACATTGAAAGGTTGACTGAACATAAATAACAAGAACCAGAATAACCTGAACTTGTCTTAATTATTCGTTCTCCGGGATTTTTCCTCACGTGATCAACATGCTCTTCCGCGTTTCTAATGATGTTTTTGTACATCGAAATATTCTGTTTGTTTCGTTCCGAATTTCATTCTCGCTCTGTTCGTTTTGACCATAAATCTGTTCAGTGCAGGAAAGTTCATTCGTCTAGCGCTGCCGCTAACAACCTTGCTTAGGCCTACAGTGTGGTTTAGAGTTAAATTCTTAGGAATTTCTCAGCTCTGAAGAAAAAGACAGCCTGGGCAGGTAAGGATGTAGTATATGTGAGGTCTTGCACAAGGTACTAATAGTATGTTACATAAGTTCAGTGCGAGTACTTGCATGCTCTGGATGGCACATATTGTCCAGTATTACAATCACGGGCGTGCACAGTCTAAAACGAGAGGGAGACAACTACATTTCTGGTTCCCCTTGCTCATTAATTTACATCTTATTTACTTGTGGCATATTTTACTAGCGAATAAATAAAAATTTTCAATGAGAATGAAATATTGTGGGAATTCTTATGTGGTGTTGTTGACGTTCCTATGAGAAGAAATAAAAGAGGTCATCTTCATCAACATATTAGTTTTATTAAAATAGCCGGCTTTCGACGGCTTTGCCGTCATGCACAGTCTACCGACTTTTGCCGAAAGCAGCGAGACTGACTACGACGGCAAAGCCGCCGAAAGCCGGCTATTTTAATAAAACTAATATGTTGACGAAGAGAATGAAATAATTAACAGTACAAAAATGATTTTTTGTGACACTTCTTTTTATGATTAGTTGCTTCATGTTGTTCTAAAATCTTTACGCCGTGACATTTCCACTGAACTTTTCTTTATATAAAGGATATCTGTCACACGTATGTGGGCTGCACAAAGCATTTATTGATCATTTAGAATAAAATTAAGACAAAAAAAACTAGAAAAAGGACTAAAATCTAATAAAATCAAAATTCTGACCGAAAAAAGCAAATCAGAGACATGATATCGTTGATTTTCTTTTATTTTAGAACAAAATGAACCAACTAATCTAAAAAAAAACGCGTCACAAAATCCTGTTGAACCATTTTATAACTTTTTATAACTTCAATTATTCAATTAATGAATATATATGATTTTTTGTTGGACCATTTACAGAATTGAAAGATGGGTGGTGAGACTCTTCCCCAAGTATCGTGTAACCAATCCCCAACTTGTCAGGTTAAAAAAAAAGGAAAATCAATGATGAAGCATATTTTCGGAAATAAAATGTTTTCTTGCGTAAGGCGATGGAGACGTGCGCCAGGGGGCAGTGCCTCCTCCTTTCAAAATTTTCGGGGAGGGGGCACTGCCCCCTGGCGCACGTCTATGACTACAACATATTATATTTCATCCAAGGTACAACTTTCATTCACGTTTTCATTTGTTTTATTGCAAGTGCTATTCATTTGTTAATCTGTGGTACAAAAATGATTCTGAATTAAAAGAACTTATTGACAATACGTGCGTAAGCACCAGCTGTCCAGTACGTTCAAACAGCATGTTACCTCAGGGGGTACAATTTAAACTATTCTGTTGGAAAAGAAAGCAGGTCTTGTGCCTATCGTAACATGTCTTCTCCGATGACGCGAGATCTGCGAACGAAAGCGAAGAATGAGTGGTGGGAACGAGAGTGTTGTTTCGTAGTTCAAATGAGAATGGCGTGTTTTAATTAACGATAAAGGTTTTTGAGCAAAATGCTTACGACAGGCTCAAGGATGTTTTATAATAATAATAGTGTAGATCGAAGGCCGGAGCCGCATATTTCAACACGCGCAGCGATGCGTCAAATGTCAAGTTAATAGTGTTCGGCAAAATAGTGCGTTTGAATAAAATGTGTTGAACAGACTCACGGATGTTTCATTTTAATTGCGTAGTCCGAAGCGTCGTCGTAAACTTGCACACGCGTAGCGAAGCGTCATTACTAGGGCCCGGATAATTATGTAATAACATATTTTCCTCACGTAACTCTTGTCAAGTCGAATCAACGATATATTCACGTTATCGGTTACTGACGTCGTGATGTACTAAAACGTCGACTTTTTAGTACATATTTTACCCGAAAGTACATATATTTACATATTTTACCCAAAAGAACATATTTTTACACATTACTGCAATTTTTTTATTTAATCATCCATTTATCATTCATTTTCCCTATATGTTTTTGATAAGGAATCTTCCAGACAAACAATTCGGCATTTTTCTATAGACTCCTCTAAAATGCCGCTACTGCATCGCGTTGTAATGTCGGTCCATAAAAGCCGACGGTATTGCAAATAAAAGGGGAAGGTGACGATGCTTCTGGTGTGTTAAATTTACAGCGCGAGTATCGCAGAGAACAGAAATGAAGTTTGGTTTATGAAAATGATATATTTTGCAGGTGATCGCGTTGCCACCTCGCATCTTTCAGAGGTCTCTCTGGACCTTGATACCCTTCATCAGAAACGACACGCACCTACTAACTCAACAGGTGCCGTTCTTGTTGATACGGTGATCGCTGTAAATAATAGCATTATGAGGAGAATAATGTTTAATATTGGTCTTTATATTAATGAACCAGAACAATATACACTAAGATAAAAGTGTTTTAATAAAGTAAAATTAATGAAACGAAAATTAATATTTCTTACTTTTTAGTACATATTTCTGTATATTATTACACATATACATGTACATATTTCCCCTCTTACATAATTATCCGGGCCCTAGTCATTACGCATTTGAAGTTTGAAGTTATAAATACCCTATTCCGTACGCATTCCACGTTGTCGCTCGCCGTGTTCTCGTGGAATGAGCCGATTCTCCTTCGTTACGATAAGGGAGAAGAGCCAAGAAAGCAATATGTTACCATTATCCTATGACATTTACATAGTGCAGGGGTTCTGCTAAAGAGTTCTCGGAATTGTGTTGAAAGTAGTTCTAATGCTAATTGTTGAAGCATATAGCGGCAGACTTTCCATTTGGGAAAATAAATAGTAGTAGTAGCAGTAGCATAGAGGAAAGAGTTTATTTTATGTTTCTTTACGTTCTTTTCATTAGCTCTTTAGTCTGTGGTACGTAATAGTATTAGGGAGGTTCTTTACAGCTGACGCCGCTTCTCGCATTCCATTCGCCAGGTCCTTTCATCTTCCCAATCTTCCTCTTGAAGATCTCATTCCTCCATCGCTTTTTCTATCTTCATTTCCATGTTTTTCTTGGTCTGTCGCCCTTCCTGTTTCATTGAGGTAATCATTTTAAAATATGCTTAGGCCATCGGCTTTCCGTCATCCTTTGGATATGACCAAACCATCTTGATCTTTTAGCATCAACTACATCCATTGTATTAATATCAATACCATTTGATCTTTTATGACAACATTGGGTACTTTATCCAGTAATGCAGGGCCACCACACCGTCTCCAATAGTTCATTTACATAAATTTTACTTTTTTGCTCTATGTTCCGACTTAAAATCCAAACTTCTGAATCATATATTCTTATACTTTCAACCAGCGATTTATACATTCTTATCTTTGTCAGTTTTGTTATGTTTTGGCTATACAAAACATTATCCAACTTGTCGCTACTCTCCTTGAGAGTTCCTATATTTAACTTCTTCAGCACATTCACCCTCCTTTGATGTACATACACCAAGATACTTATAAGCTGATGTATTTTCATACACCTGTTCCCAATTATTAGGTTTGTTCCTTGAAATCTAACAACAATGTACTGTGGTTTCAATGGATTTATACTTAAACCCCTAGATGAATATTCTTCATTTAGTGTCCTCGACATATCTATTCCTTGTTCATCCTTGGCAAGAATCACCTGGTCATCAGGGAAGTGAAGGGTAAAAAATGTATCATCAATAATTTGTATGTGCATATTCTAATATTCACATCTCCAATTTTCAAGAGCAGCATTTCAATATATTTTGAAGAATGTGAGAGCTACACACCATCCTTGTTTAAGACCTTTAGAGTTTTTAAATGGAATCATTACCTTTCTTCCAATTTTGATACAGGTGGTCATATCATTGTACAGGTTTTGAATTGCTGTTATTAATTGTATATTTATGTTTTGATGTCTGAGAACTTACCATAATTTTTCCAATGGAATGTTGTCGTAGGCTTCTGTGAGATCTATAAAGATCATATGTGTTTCTAAATTATGTGCTAGCCTTTTATCTATTAAATAAATAATACTACTATTAACGCTACTCTTCTAAATTTCATTGAGTGGTGTAATAAGAATAAAGGGCTGGATAAATGTACTGTGTGTAAAAATTAAGAGGGAATGTTATGGTGAATTAATAATGGTACATTATAGAGCATATTTTAATGCATATTTTCAAAGTTTGTACCACACAAATGCATACATATTTTGTAGATTATTAGTTCATGTAAATCCAGTTCCTAATCATCACATTATATTATTCTTGAGGAATAATTCAAAATAAAGAATTTGGGAGTATTACTTGATCATATTTTAAGTGCAACTACAGAGATATTAGTATTAAAAGGGAGAGCAAGATTTATTATTTTTGATGCTTTATAAATTTTGATATAAAAACATGAAATGAATGAATGAATACTGAGAGTTCTGATTTTTTAGTATTTGAATGAGAAGAGATTGTGTTACAGGCACTTGTTCTCATATTTGCAGAATGGGCAAATTTGTATACAAAAATTATTTCATGATGTGATATTACACTGGGTTTCACAATTTTCACAAGTCACAGTATCCTACAATCTGTCAAGGTATTTTTTTAATGCTTAGAATACAAAGATTCTTTGGTAGTTCCTGTGAATAAATGATTACAAATCTTCATTGGCTTTAACAACATGAACTACAATTGCAAGAGCATCAACAGAAGCATAAGCAACAGCAGCAAACCAGCAAAAGCAACAAAAATACCAGTTTTCTTCACATTTTTGTTCCACTCTTGTACTAACTTACTTGAATATAACATCATGTTTTCCTCTGTTCTTCAGATAAAATTCTTGCAAATTTTCTGATCTTACTTTTGCTTTTCCAAAATCTACATAATTCTTTCTAGGATCACTGAATGAAATGTCTACAACAACATCTACAGATTCTGCATGTATGAGAATATTTTCTGTGTGTACGGCTTCTCCCCTCCCTTCTTCATCAAACACCTGATAATATTATTATAAAAAATTAATACATTAAAAATTCACTTTTTTCACAGAAAAGCATATTTTTTCATTAATGCAAAAAATTATAAAAATACAAAACATACTCACTTCAACTTTAATTACTTTTCTCAAAGAATTTACCACCTGTGTAGCAAAAAATTCAATACGAATATCTTGATCATCTAATGGCATTATTAATCCTTCAGTAGAAGAGATATCAAATTGTTCTAGGAAAGCATCATCAAATCCAATAAAGTGCCAAATAACAGGTACCAAACTTTTGTTTTTTAATTTTATTATTCGGAAGTCCTTGCGAAAAACTAGCACATGATCAAATGAAATTGACCTAGGTTCCACTTCAAAGTCCACTTTCACACCTGTACAAGAGATCTGCATGGACAACAAGCAAATAAAGACTCATTAGCAAGCAATATAAAAAAACCCTTTATAAAATGGATTTTGTTTCAGAAAATTCTGATAATTTGTATGTTTGTAACATACCTTTATTTGCTCCAATGCTGGATTGTCTTTTATGCTGCACACAATTGTTTCTGTAACTGTTCCCAAAGATCTTGGCATAGCAAACACTGTAACTTTATCTGTATTAAAAGGCTGCAAAAATTGAACTAGATAAGTCATTGAATAAGTTAAAAACTAGTGGCACTTCAATAGAAAATATTTTCTTGTAAAGGTTTCATAATATTATTATTTTGCTCTTTCTGTCATAACTCCAGACATCACTCAAAAAGTGCAGAAAGATTTAAGTTAAAAAATGCATTTTATGGGAAAATTTGTCTGCTTCAATTTTTTATACACTGGTATTTGATAAAATGTTTTTTTCCCAATTTTCTCTGTGAAGATGACATGTCACAAGGCAAACATGAAATTCAAATTCAGCTCCCCCAAAACAAAAAACTGATGAGAAAAAACCTTCCAGAATTTTTTTCCAGTCAGGACTTTTGGGTACCAGTTATCTGTACTACCAAGGCAGGTAGTGATCTAAGGCAAACAAAGACTCACAGACAGAAACTGACAGAAACAAGTCTGAATCGGACAGATACAGTAAGAAACAGTCAGTTAGAGACAGTCATAGACAGACTGAATTTCTTCTACATGATGCAGCAATTGCATACACGAGAAAGCAATAGTTATACTACATGTAAGAAAAACAAAACGAAAGAACTCTTTTCTGTAATATATTAAAAAAGGCAGATTCCATCCGTTGTCACCTGCATGTGAATTTGGTTACTTTTTAATATCCATTAAAAAGATGGTTGCCAAGACAACTATCTTGTTACAATGAAATAAAAATACTGAACATCCTTCACCAATTATGAAATTGAGTGTAACATTTGTTGTTTATCATTTTAGATTTTTCATGTAATGTAATCTAAATTGCTGATTTTGCACTTTCAAATAAATTCTGTGATGTAGTATCAATATCTTTGCTATCCACAGTAAATAAAGTAATTTGACCACTCCTGTTAGTAATTTGAGGGGAAGGAATTATTACACAAGGAATTCACAAGGAAATATTACAAAGTAAACAGTTGTAAGTTACTCTTCCCTATTCATGGTCATATATAATAGACAAACATCTTATTCCAAAATAGAATTATAAGCCTTTCTTCAAGTACTATTACAATTTTTATATAGAGGAAAAAGTAGAAAAATGTAGTTCATGTTTGGTGCAATGTGGTTCTCTTTTTCCAGGTCTCGGTTAATTTTTTGCACTGATGTATGATCTTGGCAAAAACACCAATTTTGAGCATGAAAAAACCCATAGGCCTACTTCATGCATGTAATATTAAAATAACTATTTTGACATCAGGGACCAATAAAATGTGGTTTTCTGGTAAAATAGTGTCATTTTTTTCTTTAACATTAATTAAATTTCTCAACTTATGGTATAAAAAAAGTTTAAAAAGCAATATTCTCTTATATCTGTATTCTGCATGAGTTTTCTTCTTGAGTAAACTTTTATACAAAATATTTAGTCAAACTGCCAAAACCTCATGTCGAATACAGTGAAAAAGAATGAACTATTATTATGCTATTAAAAATCATGTATTTTATACCAATATTTTAAATTTATTGAATTTTGAAGTATTTGACTCAATAATTCACTAATTAAATGTTACTCCATAAATTAATTTTTTTATATCTTAAATAAATTTTTTTAAAATCTCTATAATTGAATGTAGTGTTTTATTAATATTTAAATTACATTAAAACTATTGTTTAACCAATCAATATATTTATAATTACATTTCACTAGAAAAAAACATATTAAGCTTAACATATTTTAAAACGTACCTTAATATTAAGAAGTACCGGTTCAATTGCAAATGTATCCACTTTGTCATATGTCTTATCAAGAAAGGAAAAACGAACCTCAGCAGTTAAAGATGAACAGTTAGTGATGCTAAAAGAAGTGGCAATGTGGTGAAGCCTATAAATAATTTCTGTTAGTAAACTAAACACTGAAAATAACATTATTCATTAAAATTCATTAATTTTGTATTTACCTTTTATCTTTAGGTTTTGTCACTAAAATTGAACCAAAATCAAAGTACTGTGTGTCTAGGAAGAATGTTAGTCTATACAATTTGTCATGTTCCTTTGTTTCAACAATCTGAAAGGCATAGATAATTTTTTTCAGGAATTACTTTTGAACTTTCAAAGAAATGTAAATAATTAATCACATATTAAGATGTTCTTAGCTCTCAAATACTTACATGATCAAAAAGGACTTCAGGATCCATATCTATTCTAGGTAAATCACAAATCCCTTGCACAGTAATATGTTGAGGTTTTCTCCAACCTACAACCTCAATAGGATACGTAAACATGTACTCTCCAACAGAACGTGGATCAAACTGTATTTTAATCTCTGCTTGTTCTCCAGGATTCAGAATCCATCGTGTCTTCACTTTGCGAGCTAAAATAACAAAATGATGAAAGCATGAGTTTCAGAAATATTTTTTAGTGCTGTAAAGGGATTAATAGACTCAATCTTTTTAAAGTCATTGTTAAAATTATAATATGAAAGAAAACAACAAAACGAAGCAATTCAAATGATAATTAGAATTGAAAGATTATAATTAACAATTTTAACCCAGAAGAAGTTCACAATTAATGAGTCAAACTGTGTGTGTGTATATAGACACACACACACATATACATATATATACACACACTTATCAGTGTGTGTGTGTTCACAGTAAGGAACAGGATATGTAAGTTCTTGTGATATTATTGTAAATGTGTAAATGCTTGGGCAAAATTTTATTTCTATTCTCTATTTTCAGCTTAATTAGTTCATTGATTTTTAATAAACTAAAAGGCTGTTTGGGGAAATGTGATTCATCCAGGAAGGGGACAAACTACTGAGAGGAGTAGCAAAATGAATCATCACTGCCCATACCTGCAAAGATAAGAAAATCTATGAAGGGTGAATCACAAGTCACTGAAATAAGTAAAAGGTTTCAGAAGATGTTGATGCAGTCTAGTAACTTCACCAAGGTGTACAACATGGGCCAGTTCTTTTCATCAAATATTCTAAATGCAGGCTGTTCAAATGATAAAGTTATTAGTGAAAAAGCTCCAATGGACATTGTTGGTAAACTTCCTCCAGAGATTGCCAGCATGATTCTCAGGTATGTTAAATACTATTTTGAAATACATATTTGAAGTTGTCTTCAATGGTTAATGCACAAATTAACAATATTACATGATCTTTAATTTATGAAATGAGTAAATGTATGGCAGGAAAAACAACCTATATTTTGAACTTTCAGAAAACTTGACAAACCTTCTCTTGTCAATGCATCATTAGTGAATAAAAGATGGTTTTCTCTGTGCCAAGCAGATCATGTTTTACAAAAGAGAATATGTATTCAGCTGTACCATACATCACGATGTTTATCATGTAATTCAGCAAAGATTCGTAATTCAGCAACTTGTATTTTGAAAGGTGTGTACAATATTTTCACAGTCATTTTTTTGAATTTCATTTTGTTATTTTTAATTTGAAAGAAATGTTTCGTGTTTTTATTAGTATTTGACAAAGAAAATTAACTATAAAACAAAATTTGATCTCACGAAATACTATTTTCATCTTCTGTTAAAATGTATTGATTTGTAATGAAAGTTGAAAGTGAAAATAATTTAAAAATTCTAAATTTTCAGGCAGAAATGTATTAGTAACACCTGTTCGTAACAGAGCATGGTTCACAGTGTTCCACTCCACTCCGTTTGAAAGCAGAATTCAGAGGCACTAGAAAATATCTGAGACTCCTAAATGCTGCTATTTCAAATTCAACTTTAACAGTTTCAGTGTAAACTTATTATTTTTTTCATTTATCATTGTAAAGTTTTTACTTCCTCGTTTGTGTCTTCTTGAATTTAAAAATACAAGAAATGTAAATATTTTTTCAATATAATATCTAATATCAGTAAAAAAGTATGTAAAATGAGAGTACAAAATAAATATTTTTTTTTTATTTTTAATTGGTTTCTTAATTCTTACCTTCAGGTTTTGTGTCTATTTCCGCTTTTTTCTTCAAGCTTTTTCTTTTGTTTGTTTTGTTTTTTTTAACAACTTTCTCCTAACAAAGGAGCAAAATAGAAACATAGTTTGATCAGTATCAGTCAGATTTCTTACTAATGCAATTTCTCTCTATGTATTCAAAAATGGTTTCAAAGAATACTCACATCTGCTCCATCATCCTCTTCATAATTACAAAATATAAATTCTTCAGGACCTGGAATTTTTTGCCTTACTTTTGGTTTAGGTACACACCAGTTTACAACTGTAGGATGCAACTTAGTAGAAGGAGATGTTTCAGCTACAAACAACCACAAAATATTAAATATTAATTTATACTTATTGTAGATGTATATAAATATAACATTAAAAAAATTCAGTAAATTGGAAAGTTCCATCGGGTTGTGCTTAATAACCAGAACAAATTTGTTATCTCTATACCTCGAACTAATCAATTCTGTTTTGTGTTATCCTAAAGTGGATAATGTGCAAATTAGCAAGTGTTTTAAATACTGATATGTACTCTAACCCTAAATTTATAAATCAAGCCTGTGTATTATAATATTAGTTGATTGTTATATAGACAATAATATAAATTATATAGCTAATGACAATTGCAACATAGCATTCTCTAATAAACATGCTTTAGGCAACACTATATTTAGTAGAACCAAAGACCATATTGAAAAAATGAACTATTGCAACGTTGTTTATTCTGTTCCATGTGGTGGATGTGATGTCCAATACATAGGGCAAATGGGACAACATTTGAAGAAAAGATTATATCAGCATCAATATGATATAAAAAAAGACTCCCCTATGTGTGCCCTTGCACAACATACACAACAAACTAAACATCTTTTCAAGTTTAAGGACACCTGCATAGTAGATAGAGAATCCAACCATAAGAAAAGGCTGTTTAAAGAAATGATTCATATCAATAGAAATTTAACATGCAATAAGAAAACCGATGTGGAAAATCTCAGCAGGCTATATATCAATATCATAAACAATTAACATTCAGCAATTCTCTCTTGTTTTGGTTAGTTTTTTTTTTTCTTTCTTTATTTATTTCTTTTCTTTGCCTCCTGTCTTTTTTTTTATCTAACCACAGATCATCCCATTAGCATAATTGTAATATTCATGCCTTAATTCCTTTTATCTTCCACATAGAGGATTGCTTTGTAGATTATTGTTGTGACTTAACATCCCACTGTTTATTATCACTGATCACTGGTTGCCAGGTTTAATTGTTTTCTGTGTTCATGGCATCCTCCCTAACACTATCATAGTGAAAATGATGTAGCGCACTGTTCCAAGTTGTTGGTATCAGGTTTCTTAATGCATCACTAATGTATGTTATTATGGTTGGTAAAATCAATATTTTTATTGTAAGCAACAGTGATTCTAATGACATGTAAATATAGTTGGCTGGGGGACTAATTGTTATACTTAGGTTGTATTCTACCCAGTTCTATCTCTTTGTGCCATTGTGTATTCAACATAGATTATACAGGCCTAAGCCGTATCACTAGGTTCTGCCTATGTTATAACACACATTATATAACACCATTGAAAACGTGTTTAATCATACTGGTTTAACCAAATATTGTTGTCAGGTACTCTAGCTTGGTTTTGTATTTAACTTTATAATTTTGTACTTTATTACTTTATAGTTTTTAGTTTTATAAGTCAATAGAAATGTAATACTGTGTCTATGATATTGGGTTCCATATCCATTTTATTGGTCATTATTAATAATAATAATAATAATAATAATAATAATAATAATAATAATAATAATTATTATTATTATTATTATTATTATTATTATTATTATTATTATTATTATTATTATTATTATTATTATTATTATAAAATTGTTTTCCCTCAAATAATTATTCAAATCACAAGTAAATTAACCGCTTTGTTATGTCCATCCTCCCTTTTTCTCACAGTTTTAAGAATTTCAAGTTTCCTTGTTTTTTTAAATGTTGACTTGAACTTTTTATGTTTAATTGAATATGGGTTGTAATACCAGGAACTATCACTCCCTAGATTTTCAAATCTTAACTATGTCCAGTGTCAGAATGTTATAATGTATATTGGTAGTTATGTTCTAGTATAATTATCGGTAACAGTTATATCACAATTATATCCAATTGTATCACTCAAATAACTTAATGGGGATGGGATTTAGAGAATTTAGTACTGTATGTTGTTTATAAAAATTTGGGCAGAATACTGATGTTTCCATTTTGATGGTTTCAACTAACCTTTTTATTTATTTCTTTATTTAATAATTTTTTTTCCCACCCCAGAGAGTGTTTTATGGTATCTATATTATATATACAATAAAAATTTTAAGTAATTTTGTATTTATGTATAATTATACATATATACAAAATGTACATAACTCAATTTTCTGATTTAAAAAAAAGTGTTTTTGGTTGCTTGTGTTGGCTATGATGTCAATGGCTTCATTCATATGAATGTTCCATTGATAAATAGTGTATATTTTACATTGTGCAAACCCCAGTTGGCACGTCCTCTGATTGTTACCATGAAATTTTTAGTTAAATAAATAAATAAATAAATAAAACAACAAAAACTGCCCCAATGAATTCAGTAATATAAAATATCAACACACATTTACCGGAAGTATGTAAAATTTACTATTATTTACATTTTCTCTCAATACTCAAGATATCTATTAAGGGTAGGTTAATAATAATTTAGTAATACATATAATAGTAAACTATTGTTTTTCCTCAACACGTGGTCAAGAAAAAAGAAAAGGAAAATAAATAAATAAATGAATAAATAAAAATAAAACCGTATACACATGGTTCTGGCATGGAGTTGCTCAGCACGTGGTCCTGACACAACACGGTTTTTTCATTCACTTGCTTTCAAGCCGTGGCCCTGATCGGACTTGCTATGGACCTGTTGTGCTTATATATTGGAGTCGGTCTGTAAGCAAACACTCTATATTGGAGTCGGTCTGTAAGCAAACATGAAGTTTGACCAGTTTGTGTAGCCCTGATGAAGGAATTACGTATTCCAAAACGTTGGCGAACTAACATGTTTCATTAATTGACCGATCCCGTGACCCATATCCCACAATAATATAAATATTATTCAGAATCACTCTTCATCACATGCAATTTTCTTTTGGACCTGATCAGTGGAATTTAATGAAATAAACATGTTTATTCACATAAATTCTTTAAAGTATTAATCTCATGTTTAAGAATTTATACACATTTTTTGCTAAATTACATTACCTTTCAAATTAATGTTACACCACAGAAAGAAAGATGAAAAACATAAAGGAATGCTCTACTACTCACTCTTTCATTAGACTCTGTGATTGGTGAGATCAAGCTTAACCCATTATTGAATTCAATTGCATAGCAATGATTTCATTAAATTTTTTTCTAGCTTGTCATATTGTTTCTGAATATTTGAAATCTTGGCACTAGATTGCCCTTTGCCACATAGAGTGCATTTTGAGAAATAAGATAATGGTTTCAATACGATTTTCTTTGCCAGATAGCAAGAAATGAAGCCATTTGTACAGATTCATTTGTTACACCAGCGCCATAAAATGCACACAATGTGTAATACTCAAATAGGTTTGGGGGAAGGATTACAAGCATGGCAGAGTCTTTATTACACAAAAGCAAAAACTAAGAAAGATTTTTAGTCTAAATTACAGACTAAACAGAAACTCTCTAATGGTCATCTTGAAATTTAAGAAAATTCTTATGACCTCAGGAATTTTGATTTATAGAGCTGTTTTATTTCTAAAAAAGGATACTAATCTATTTTCTTTAAATAATAATGCCAACAATTATGAAACTAGAAGAACAAATAATTCAGGTAGAGCCAGATTTAGGTACTGTGAGGCTACGAAGCTCAAAATCAACTTGGGGTCCCCATCAGAAAAAAATCTCCCATAAAAATAACATGAATTATAATAAAATAACCTATGTACAAATACATATGAAAATTGAACATTTATATTTTTTATTTTAGTATTTTTCTAATTTTTGTTATTTACAAAATACTATATATAAAGCAAAATTTCTGAGCTTGTCATATCACTTGTAATACGTAAGTCAGCTAACTTATCCTGGATCACAGTTGAATGGAAAAACATTTTATTGATTTAAGTTTACTGAACAACCGTACTCCAGTACAGTTTGATATCATCAAATGTAAATGTATTTGAAAAGTCAAAAACAAACATTTTACAATTTTCCCCCCAAATTGTATGTAATTTTTGGGGAAAATGCAACTGTTTATTTGTTTGTTTTTAGGCTTCTAGAAAAAATCGTCCTGGCATACCGAATGTCGAGACTTTACCGCACCAAAAGACCTCACCAATACAGTTAAAAACTGTTTGTTACCTTAGGGTAGGGGTCACAGAATTATATACATATACTCTTTGAATTTTGAATACAGAAAGAAATGAGGGTCTTTTTCATGGAGTGTTAACATAATATTCGCTCCGTTGTAATAAAATTTATTTTCAAGAATAAATCAGCTATAAATTTGAGCTCTTATCCCTCATCAAGTTCTTCGTGAAGGAATAATACTTCCTGATGCGACAACATGGAGAACGATAATTTGAATAACTATATTTCCCACTGAATTCTAGAAGACGTGCACTGATAATGAAATTACATTTTTTCCCAGAAGCAAAACAAGGGGCCATCTCAGCATTAGCTCAAAGGATCAAGAAAAGCTCTTTTTTCTTTCTCACATCTTCACACAAAGGGTCGTAGGTGACTGGTGGGCCATGGGCGAGCGCGTTGCAAACGTATCACTCGCTTCCTAAGTCGATAACCTCCACTTCCGACTTTGATATCTCACCGTCCCAGATGTTCGTCCAGGAACGGAAAGGAAGGGAAGGAAGGTTCTGTTAATTCAAAGAATTACATGTTAGATCTCTTTCGTTTGCCAGTTATGAACATTAAAGACAATTATTTTTGTCTTTTCTAGGCTTATACTAAATTAGAATATTAGGCAGTTTTCTATTGCCCAAGAATATTATAAAATCATTAATTTTCCCTCATCTTTTATGGTGTACATACAAATGTTCTGCTTCATTTAGATACAAGTGCAATTAGTAGTGCATTTCCCTTCCTATTTTGTATTTTTGTTTGCTTTTTCCTGCTTATCACAAGACGTTTCCACGCAAGGAAAAATTGTACTTACCTGTTTTGTTTAGCATATGCGTTCTTATTATTATATACTCATGAAATTATGAACAAATGTTCATTGTGTTTAATAAATATGCCTTAAATTAGGATTTGTTAGAAACTTAAATGACATTACAATTGGTACGAAACGAATTATTTTCCCTTATATTACCAATATTTTTGTGTTTTTATATATAATTCCGGAATGTAAACTTTATGTCTTATATAATATGATCTTTGCTAATTTGAAAATATACTGCAGGTCCATATTTACATTATTAGAGAGTCCAATTAATAAACCTACTATTTCAACATTGTTTAATAACTTACAATGTAAAAAGAATTGATGAAAATTATTTCAGTTTTTTTTATTCCATTGTATTGACAGTAAATAGTATTGATTGTAAAACGTTGATTTTAAATTTATTTTCAGACTCTTTGTTCACCTTTAATTCTTTCAAAAATTGTATTGTTATGTCTCTTTAATTTTTTTTCAATTAGTCGATAAATTGTTACTTTTCAACCAATTCATCCTTTAATTGAAATTGTATTTTCTTTGATTATAATAAATTAATTAATTAACTAATTAATCACAACTTTTTGAAATAGTTTTGCGATCACTATGCGCGGCCACTTTAAATCCCGTACATGCGTCGAGCGGCGGAGCAACCGAGCGTCCGACGGCAGTCGAGCGGTCGAGCGCTCGGCGATGCTCGAAGTGTCAGCGACGCTCGACTGTTCTGCCGATCGCCGGCAGCCGAAAGACGGCCGGCCGAACTGTCCGTTAAACAGTTATCTCCTCACCCCGAGCAAGGGCCCCCCTTCCGTCGAGCGTAGGCGTGGAGCCCCGCGAGACTCGAGCGATTGTTTTCGCCCGAATGACAATTACAACCCTGGTGGGGACTCGAACCCTAGCACTTCCAGAGGCACTGCAGTGACATCAGTGGAGTTCCTGAGCCTGCTAAGCCGGTATATTTATAGGTCATAATATTTCTTTTCTATTTGTCGAAGCCGTGGTTTGCAATTGTCACTACTCATGGTTTCAATTTGGTGCGGATAAGCCTGGACATTCTGCATAGATTTAATCAATTGTAGAACGAGCTAGAGATACCCAAAATCTAATGTCAGTAATTTTGGATTAATTGTCAATAAATTACCACCTAATATTATAAATGAAAATCTCAAAATGTATAAATATTAATTGAAGAATTTGATTTAATTTTTGATAAATCATTTTCCTTCTTTAGAGAGTTCAGATCATGAGCATACCGTATAACATTGATGATGTAGTTATATATGTGTGTTCGTTTTTATTTTTATTGTGTTCTGAATCTTGTTTTATTCCTGTTTTGATGAATTGTAATTGTCCACCTGACACATTGAGTAAACTTGAATGTACTTGTTTTTTTTGGAGGAACCAACTAGATTTAAGAAAATATACTAACGTTTGCTTGAAATAAATTCTTCGTTTTCACCAAGAAAACTAATTAGCAATTCATCTTTATGTGGATCAGGATTTGCACAGTCAAACACCCAAATGACTAGTGATTCATCTTCTATAGATTCCGGAACACTATCGGAAACCTTCACACTATGGTTCTGTAAAACACATTTTTAAAGCTTTCTTTCATTAAATGACAGTATCAAATGTAATATAAAAAATACATACTCCTGACTCCATAGCAGACAATCGTTGTGCAATTGAACTACCTTGCGGCGTAGTTCTTCGTGAAGCTTTTCCTTTGGTATTTGACTGTTTATTACTAACACTTGTCTGAAAAAAAATGATTAGAATAAACTGTATAAAGTTCAGTTAATTTATCCAAGCATGTGACAGTCAATAAGTAGGCAGAGATGTAAAATCGAAATACGTAGTTTTTAGTTTAATAATTAATATAAAGTGGACTGGTGACTATTATGGAATGTCTCTTTATCATATATTACAAAAAAATTAATTTTGTTGTGAAATATAAATATTATTCTAGAAGACCAGAGTGACTGGTGACATTTAACTTGCAAATAAAAATGTAGACATTTGTAGAAGAGAGAGAGAGAAAGAGAGAGAGAGAGAGAGAGAGAGAGAGAGAGAGAGAGAGAGAGAGACTGAGAGACAGAGAGGGACAGAGACAGAGAAATCTTCGGGTGGGTTTAGCTAGAACTATTATTAATGATCCTTAAGTTAGAATGATAATTAATGATAATGAAGTAAAATCTAATTCTCGGATGCAAATATACTTACATTAGGCATGCCTTTTCTTTTATCCCAATTCATTGCAATTGAAATCAGATCTGCATATTCCGTCTCAAATGTGTTGAATAACAAATGTACTCCTGCAAGTTCATCCACAATAGAAAAATCTTGCTCAGGTTGCACCAACGTTTTTTGTTTCCCTTTTCCTTCCCCTTTCTTTCCTTTATCTTTTTTCTTGGCATTATCTGAGGGGCTTTGTGTTTCTGGAGAAGGCTGAGATTTTGAATTCCTCTTACCTCCTTTTTTCTCTGGCTGGAGCAAAGAATATTTGAAATTACGCTATGAGAAAGATTTGTTATCATGAAAAGTTTAGGTACATTATAAAATATATTAGTAAGGTACAAAGGATAAAACAAATTATAAAACTACTTATTTATTTTGAATACTGAGTTAAGTTTACCCTTTTGGTTTCTTGGTGATTTATTGTTGACAAAATACCAAATAAAGTAATTAAGAGGCGTTGTTTTGACGAACACTATTGTGTCGTAAGAAAAGCTTTCAATGGCTTCAACAGCAAGTAACTGATGATGATGGCTAAGCCATCGAAAACTTTTCTTACAATAAATAATAACTTGCTGAACGTGGCGTCGCCAACGCTTTAAACTTTCTTTGGTTGTTTGACTTTTCCTTTCCTTTTCTTTCTTCGGTTCAATGTCCTATTTGTTCAGTTTAGATGTTTTGTCAGCGTTGCGAACTAACCTCTTAAATTTTGCAATTATTTTGTGATACTGAGCACGACTTCTCCCTTTGGCTTTCCTGAACTTAGGTAATGTAATTGTTTCATAAAATTGACTTTGTCAAAAGTTATTTCGAAATCTTTTTCTTTCAATTTATCGAAGCCCTTTTTTAAAAAACCAATTTGAAAACCACACGTCGTTGTCAGTAAAAACGCATTTATCTGTTGCCCCTCCGGGTCACATGGCTTATCCTGATTTGTCGTATAAAAATGATCGTCTTCTGGATATTCTTTGAAGACATAACTCTGAATCCCGTAGCCAAGACGCAGAGACCGGCTCGATGACACCACTGTGCTCTTCTCGGAGACGTGCACCCACGGCCGTGTAATCTGGGCAACTCAATAGCCGTTGTGTTTCTCATATTCTTTGTCTTCTAATACTAATACTAATAATAATCATAATAATACTAATACTTCTAATAATAATTCTTTGTCTTCTGCGTCTTCCTCTGCGTCCTCCTCTCTGTCCTCCTCTCCGCCCCCCTCTCCGTCCCTCTCTTCCTCCTCCTCTCCCTCCTCTCCGTCCTCCCCTCCGTTCTCCTCTCCGTCCTCCTCTCCGTCCTCCTCTCCGTCCTCCTCTCCGTCCTCCTCTCCGTCCTCCTCTCCGTCCTCCTCCGTCCTCCTCCGTCCTCCTCTCCGTCCTCCTCTCCGTCCTCCTCTCCGTCCTCCTGTCCGTCCTCCTGTCCGTCCTCCTCTCCGTTTTCCTCTCCGACTTCCTCTCCGACTTCCTCTCCGACTTCCTCTCCGACTTCGTCTCCGACTTCTTCGTCTTCCTCTCCGTCTTCCTCTCCGTCTTCCTCTCCGTCTTTCTCTCCGTCTTCCTCTCTGGAGTATTGAGCGAAATATCCTTTTAGGTGCTGGAGTTTAATCAACGCCACCTACATAGATCAATTTAGGTGGCGTTGGTTTATTTCCTGGTATACTCACCTAGATCGCAGCGCCAAAACAGCGCCAAAGCAGCTAGATCGCAGCACCAAAAAACTCCCTTTTTGTAATTTCTTAGAATTTTATGGCCGAATCCGGAAACAAATTATCAGTTCCCCATCAGGAGACCGAGATGCGTCGAATGGCATCTCGTATGTCTCAATTGGCGCCCGAGAAGTGGTGTAACCGTGAGTGACGGAACTGATCACACTACACATCCGCACATACGCACACTACATGAGTAACTTAAATACTATGTAGGGATGGTGGCTAAGAAAAAGCTTTTATTTTATTTTTCCTGGTGTATAGGTGTATACGTAAACTAAATAGTGCAGGACAAACTAGTAGTGCTACAACAGCACATACTTTCCTGCATTGACCGGGAGCGGTAGCTCAGTGCATCAACTGATGTCACTGCAGCGCCTCTGACCGGGAGGTCCTAGGTTCGAGTCCTGACGGCGGCAGGATTTTCATCACTAGCTTTTCAGCTACGTCGAATTCAGTCGCTGACTGGAGGAGAATTCTAGCGACCGGCTGCTCTAATCGTAGTTTTCCATGGTTCCTCCGATCAACACCGGGCGAATGCCGGAGCAGTACCCTACCAAACGGGCCACGTACCGCGCGCGATCTTTTCTTCCTCTTCCTTGTCCTATCCCCTTACACACGCACACTTACACTAACATGCACTGCACTACCACATACGAATGGCACCACTACACTACCATAAACGAATCGTATTCCGGGAGACCGGTCGGGAGCTTAGAGCTTGTCCCGGCTGGAGGGGTGCCCCGCTGGTGGGAGAGTCCTGGTTAGGGGGAATCCCCCACGAGCCGACGATAGTTCTGTAACTGCCACCCAGCGAGGGAAGATCACCACCATCTACCGAGAAAAAACATGCACTACACTCATGGGACTAATGGCCAAAGCAGTTGACGCGCCCGGAAACACGAAAAAATCAATCAATCAATTTCCTGCATTGTTTGTAACCGGCAGTATACACTACTAAAGTAGCGCAGAGCTTACAAACGGGCCACCCCTAACACACGAGCCACCACCGACCGCGCGCGAAATTTCCTTCCTCTTCTTTGTCCTATCCTCGCCTCTTACACACACACACACACACACACACACACACACACACACACACAATCATCCACTGGTAGATGGACATTTCGCCTTATCCCAGACGTATTGAAGTGGTCCCAAAGAAAACACGGTGATGTTGATTATTATTTGACCCAGTTGTTAACAGGGCACGGGTGCTATCGAGCATATCAATTCCGTTTCCGGTTGGACGATGACTCCTTATGTCCAACCTGTGATTCAGTGGTTGAAGATGTAGAGCACGTGTTCTTTGATTGTCCACGCTTCGCTGAAGAGAGGGAAGAACTCCACCGATTCCTCCTGCAGGTAGTGACTCCTGATACCATCGTCACTAGGATGCTGGTGTCCCAGGAGAATTGGAGAGCGGTAGCTACCTACGCTGCAAAAATTTTAAAGAAGCTTCGGATAGAAGAAAAATTTCGAAGGAGTATCCCGTGAAATTAGTTAGCCTAGAGCGTGAAGCCGATCTTCCCCTCCCGTGATGCAATGCCTGACGGCGGTCCCGCGGGTAGGGAATAGGAAGTATGGGAGTGTTTTTTAGTGGGTAGGCACAGAATAGCTGTGAATCCTACACGCTGCGGAGTGCGGGCTCCGCAGTGTCTTTTGAAGATTTTTCACTTCCTACGCAAAAACAAACACACACACACACACACACACACACACACACACGCGCGCACGCACGCACGCACGCACACACACACACACACACACACACACACACACACTAACATGCACTACCCTATCACACATACCGGGAGACCGGTCGGCGACTTACAACTTGTGCCGGTTGGAGCGGTGCCTCGCTGGTGGGAGAAAACTGGTTGGGAAAAAAACCGCCATTCGACGGTAGGTCGGCGGCGGATCTCGCCATCCAGCGGGGGAAGACCACCGCTACCACCCGGGACCCACTTACGGGACTAATGACCATAGTAGTTGATGCGCCCGGATTCACTATCAATCAATCAATCTGCCAATCGTCGTGCCGTGCCAGGTAATCACTTCTCAGTAATAATAGTAAAGCAATAATATTTTTAATTTCACCAAAAGCAGCATTTACAACCTCATAAGAGATTGAAGTAAAAAAGATCGAAGGGGGCTTGCCGATGCCTCACTGTTACACCATACCTTAGTAATGCTTTTTTTCTTATTCTTTTTGCCCTTTTTTGATTCATTTTTCTTTAAAAGCCATTCCTCTTTTCGTTTGGCCATCATCATACTCCAATATAGAGCTTGATCACTTTCTGAAAGTTCCTCTGCTTCTTCTACTGTTAATGTTTCAAATAATGCCATTTTCCTTTCCATTTCAAGCTTCTGTGCTTCCTCTGGAAATATTAAAATGCTATGAATATTAATGGAGCTGAGTTTGAATCACAAATATAAATTATTTAAAAAATTAAAAATATACCTATTTAATGATAAACTTATCTCACTACTCCTACCCTTACAATTATTTTAAATCCGAAGAAAAGTACTTAGAACAACGAAATCGTTGTTTTAACAAATATCATACCTGCTGCTAATTTTTCTTCATTAAACAAAGTTGCGTATGTTTCAAAAGTGTTATAAAAATAAAAACAGTGAATATATTTTACGAAACCCTGAGCTCTGAGGATGGATGTCAATGCTTCTCCTGCAGTCTCAAAGAACATGCTCGTTAGTTGATCAATAACTACTCCTTGAAAACAATCACGCGAAGTCAATCTAGAAGTAACCAGAAGAATTAACATATTACATGATACAAATGTATAAACTTTATGTTCATTTCAATGACGTACAAAAAGAGCTAAAGAATTGGGCATGAAATGTTCAAAGCCATTTCTCATAAAATCTCCACTTATTTTTTTCTACACGTTTAAAACACTCAACATTCATGTGCAATTAAAAGTATCCAAGATTCTCACATAAAATAGTGAAATATACACTAATGATGCTATTTAAAATTTTGTAGGCACTTTTGAATAAAATACATTTTGAAATAATTCTCAAAATATTCAAGAACCTGAGTTTGAAGTTTTACATTAACATTTTCCCTCTGTTTCCCACATTTAACTATGAAATTGTAGGTCACTGTAAATCATGTATGTAGTTTGGATAAGTTTCATAAGCAAATGAAAAAAAACATTTCCTGTAAATTCTTTGATTTAAAAAAATCTTAATGCGGACGTGCTTTTCAGCGCGAATAAAGCATTATAAGTCTCTTATAATACTTTATGTTTGAAGTAAACCAAAAAATAGACTACTGCTCAGTCAATATCTAATTTGAAAGATTTGAAGGTCGAAAACAGTTCAGTCAGTAATTTCTCCTTGCTGAAGAATTACCAACCTTTTCTTAAGGATTTCTTCCAATATTTCCACAGATATTCCAGGGATAGTTCCACATGTTACATCTATTGTAGCCCCTTTTTTCTGAATTGAGCGTCTTGTTTGCTGAGAAGGTACAGAAGAAACTCGACCTGAAGGTATTTCAGTTTTCCGACTTTGCCCGCGAGCAATAGTAGTATTCTGCATATCTTTCTTTGGCCCATAGAGAATAAATTTTACTTTACTTCTCATTTCCTCTATAGGATCATCGATAGGAAAATCATCTGTAAATGAAATCTATTTTGAGTATACGATATTATCATTTTTCATTCTATATTTATGGAATGTGCTTTCATATGTGAGTGTATGTGAAAGCGTTTTTTGAATAGCTTTAAATGTACAACCTAATGCCTCGTGTAACTTTTTTGAAGATAAAACTTATGTGTATAATCTATGTATGCTGTGGCACACATAGATGAAGTACAGAGGGATCAGTGTCCTGGGATTCTGAAACACTTTGTCTTCACAAGTTGGAAAAATTGTTCTGCAAAATATAGAAGAATATTTTCAAATCCACTAATAATTTGGACGATTCAGACATTTCAGAGAAGTTTAGGCTTTCTATTACATGCGTTACTAATGAATAGGTTAAATAATACATAAAAGGCCCCCACAAACCGACGCGAAAGATCCGCAGCCAACGAGGAATGGCTGCAGCGGAAGTTTCGCGACACGTGTTGCCTTATGAGCACGGTCAGACCTGCGCGGCAGGCGAGCGTCGCGGCAGCGGCTGGGAGCGTTTAAACCGCGGCTAACTTTGTAACGCAGTCGGACGCTTTTTTTCCGCTGTCGCTCGAGTTTCATGGAAGTCCGCCCGCCTTCGGGAATCTTCGCTCCCCTCTGGGGCTGGAGCTACCTTGCCTTAGCACAGAACTCTGCCGCTCAAGTTTCGCTGAGGAAATCAAGTCAAGACTTGTTAGATGTCGAATATTTTCAGCTCGCCAGTAAATCTGACACGACTGAATGGTCAGAAAAAATACTTCTAATCCTGTTCAGTAATTTAATTAAGTTTAAATAACATTAAACTTCGATTTTTTAAATTTTTTTGTTCTTACAATTTTGTACATTTTACCAATAAAAAGTTTCAACGAGTGAGTGCAATAGTCAGTTGTTCTTCAGGTAAGATAGCTTCATGATTGTCAAGTGTCAGATTTTCTTGTCTTCTGCGATCAGATTCAAAATTTCATCAAAACAGTCACTGGTCATTCTAGTAAATTATGAGAGTTTCGCGGTGTGGCATTAAAGTGTGAAATTCTCCCTTCTTTTCCTTTCTAGGTCAAAATAATGGACCCCTTTTCTACGTTTCTTAAAGAGATATTAACAATTTGAGGAAAAATCGTAAATAAAGAAGGAAAAAGTACCATACCACATGTGCTCAGAAAACATACTAAACGAGTAAAACTCGGCATTTCTATCCCCTATATGAATAGAAGCGTGCGCCTCGTCTTTATCAAATAAAAACTGCCACCAAATGCTGACTCAATTGACGTTCCGGTGTGAACGGTCCCGCGAATTCCGCCGCCGCGAAACATTCTAGCGCGGAACATTCCGCTCCGCACCCGCTGCGGATGTTGCGCGCCGGTCTGTGGAAGCCTAAATTCATTTTGATGGACTATACAAAAAGTGGAGCTATTTTGGAGGAAATATTGTTTTAATGTTGTCCTCTTCTCACTCAAAATTACACCAAACTACAAATATTTTCAAAATAATGAACATGACATTAATTAAAGGATTAATTGTGAAGAACAAATTTAATTTGAACTTGTTTTGTTCACATCTGTGTCAATCGCTAGAGGTTAAGTGAGGAAAGGCGAGGAATTCTATTTGGTAGTAGAACAGGGTCACCCTATGCTAGCAAAATATTTAAAGAATTTGAGGCCATATTTGAGAAAATTATGAAAACGTCCAGGAGCTTCTTGTGAAGTATCCTTCATGTGAAGAAGATTAATCGGGGAATATTAATTTTAGAAAAAAATCTTGCTACACTCTAACAAATTAATAAACAAAAAATGGAGCCATTTTTCATAAAATTTTCAAAGTGTCACTGGGACTTCATGCAAAGTGCCCTCGAAAATCAAAATATACGTATCAAATTCCAGGAGACTTAACATCAATACGAGCAATCAGGGAGTATCAATTTTGACAAAACTCCTGCTCACAGATCTGTCCAGGATGAGCCACGTCATAGTCGGTCGAACTGACGTTTCGGCTCCGCCATCATGTTGTCCTTCTGAGCTATACTACTGTATAACTGAGCTACATGGCAGTATAGTTCAGAAGAAGGCCACAACATGTTGGCCGAAACGTGGCTCATCCGGACAGCCAAGTATCAAATGACTCCGGCCGCAGACGCGTACGGATCCAATCCTGCCTACAGTTTAGCCACTAGCATTATTGTTCACACACAGGCAGTAACGGGTCGTGAACAAGTGTTCAGGGAAGACAAAACAGATTAATGAACACGGCGGATTCCGGGAAGGATTCCTTGGGACCACCTTAATACCGTACCTTAATCCATTTCTTTTCTAATTTTATTCAATTTATTCAAAACAATTGCCTCACTGATATCATTACTTTACGAAGCATTATTTCCATGAGGCACGCGCAGACGTGATTTCAAGATATTCAGATTCTAAAAAAGTGTTGCAAGTTTGTGTTGCTATGAAAATAATTCAGAAATCGGATACATTTTTTCCATGCGTTTAAAATTCACTGAATTACATATGTGATCTTTTGACAGTTCATGTTTTTGTAGAGATTTTGATAATTTTTTCAAATCAAAATATCCATCTATTCCAAGTATAGTCGACTCCGCTTGTATTGAACTCGGATATAGTGAACTCCCGGTAATAGTGAACTTGTCACCGGTCCTGTTTCACTTGCATTACTAATAAGTGTAAGAAGATTCGGTTGTAGTGAACTATTAATCTCGGCCACAGTGAACGTCGAAAATATACGGTCCTTGGAATTAATTCCTTCCTGGAATTATATATATCGCTTCAGTGCCACAAATTTCGAAACTAGGCAGCTTGGACAAAATATCGTTGGCCAAAGGTCACCATTGAAGATGTCTCCCCTGAGGTGGAGGTAGCGGACATGGATTGGGGACCTTACTGATGTCCTTTTGCCACTCAGTACAACTGTGCTAACCAAGGCAGTGTCAGTCTCAAGCTTGATTTTACTTGAGATTCCGCGCGACAAAGTGCATATTGTTCAACGTAGGTGACAAGAAGCGAGTGACTGCCCCTTAGCCTGGCGACACCCGCCGCGGATAAGCGATCGGTTTCAGCACTCTTGCGCCATGCAACTATCGAAAGGATCTTATATGAAGGGTTACTGCTAAAAACGATCATAGTCCATTTTTTGTCGAAAAGGAGTTTTTAGTGTCATTCGCTTGCTTTATACATACAGAATGCAAATATGATTATGTATGGCTAAAAAAGATCATAGTTTCGTGGTAAATAAAGGAGAAAAATTTGAGCTAACGGTTAAAATGAGCAAGGTCTATGCGCTGACGAGGAAAAGAGATCAGGATCCAAAACCTTCTCTCCTCTCTATAGTCACGGTACCATATGTGATTGATCTGTTCATTTTACAACGTAATCTAGAAACGAGAAGAATTGTGTGTTACTTAGGTCTGCATTACTTGGTTTTGTCACGAAAAATGTTATAAATAGGTACTAGTTCGCACAGAAGTCGAGTGAGTTAAGTAGTAATGACAGGGAACAGGCAAGTGAGTAGCAACTAATATCCATCAAACATGCAAAGCTGAGGGGCTTATTTCATATGACACATTTTTTGATAAACCCTGATGACCATGCTTTCTACAGACCATTAGTTTGTGGAAATGCACAGAAAGAAGATGAAAATGACATCGAGATTGCAGATGATCCTCTCACCCATGACCTCGCTGGAAAGAACGATCAATGTCCTGTATTTATCGTGATTTAAATGGCTTTATTCATTTCCAAGTTCTTAAAAAATAGTTTTTGCTGTGTATACAGCATTGTGCCCACGAAGGCAGGCCAGGTAGGCACACTGTGCCGGAGACGAGAGGTGCGGCCCACTGTGGCCGCCCCAGAGACGCGCCGGGACGCATAGAAGCAAACTGCACATGTATTCGGCACCGCGCTTCCCTGATTGGCTAGCGGGCACCGAGCGGGAAACCGCGCGAAATTCGTTTATATTATCTTATTACGGAAGTGTTGTAGGTTCGTTTTAAGTGCTGTTTTGTCACTTTGTAAACTGTACATATATTTTTCATTTTATTACTATTTATAGATATATGTTTTATTCCGTTTCTCTGTTATTCGTATTTTGTTATTCAGTTTTATTTTACATAATCTTTCATTGTCACGTAGATGAATCAAGGATTTTTATCCTGTTCGTGTCTCAATATTTGTAATGGACCATTAAAAACATGTTTAGTTCTAGGGAAAGAAAAATGTGGCAAAAACAAAGGAGGTCGAAGGTGTTGATGGAAATTGAAAGTTTTCTCAGTATTATTTCCAATTTTGTGAAAAATTGAATTAAAAATAACTTTTGTAATTTGAAAATGTTATTCAAATATCTACTCAACTTCACGTTTTTGTAGTCTTATAGTATATTGCGATCTTATTGAAGGTAATTTTATTTATTTCTGGAGGATAAATAAGTTTTAATAATAAGAGTAGTTGATTTTCTTATTCCTCAATAGTATTTGCCAACAACTCAATTTTAATTTTTTTAATAGCATCTACATGAATTTGAACACATTTATTGAGGACATTTTTTATAATAGTTTTCGTGTCTGAAACACAATGACAAACTAAAAGTCTTCACATTGGCCTGACCGAGGCCGTAGCCGTAGTTAATCATGCAAGTATAGATCTTTCTGTTGGATTTGTACGACCATTGATATAATTTTATTCACAAATATCTTCTAATTCAAGAAGGGTCCGGAGATATTTGCATGAATCTGCAGTACTCGTTTCCATTTTAAAATATTGAAGGAATGCTTCCCTTCTCACCTTATTAGCTAGCAGGAACCGCAATGTTTCAGCTGTTCTTACATTATGGTTATGACTTTTCTTTATTGTTATAACCCCGCACAATCCTTTCTGAAAATAAAAATAAGTTATTTAATAATTAAATAACGATTTTAGTTAAAATGAAAATTTCTGTCAATTCAAAGAGATAAACCAAAGAAGTTATAATGCTCACAATTGAATGAGCCAACCTTTTCGGATTTACTGATCATTATCAATAAAGTCTATTGAGATAATAAATCATGATAAATTTTCTAAATTGTACGTATTTAAATAACATTATTATTATTATTATTATTATTATTATTATTATTATTATTATTCTAAAACCAATATATTTCCTAACTTTCCTAATTTTTTCATAAAATGGGAACCCATTTCCTTTCCATCAGTAATTGTGACAGGTGCATTAAGACAGATGACAATTTCTTATGTCTCAAAATAATAAAATAATATTAATGTAGGACAATGTATAATTTTTAGCATTAAAATTAATAGTATTACAGTAAATTTAATAGCATTCTTGTGTTTTTAATTATACGTTATAAGAAGCCATAGAAGGTGTATTACTAAAATGTTAATATTTAATATTAATTGTTTAATAAATAGGTACCTAAATTTAACAGTAAACCATTTTTTCATCTTTATTGATTCCTACTAATTTTGGGTATTTACTTATGATTTTCTACTTAATAATAAGTATTGCACAATTGCTAAAATATAATTTTTGAAGGAAAACTTGTTTATTAATATTTTTATTTATATGCGCCAATTATATATTTCTTAAAGGGTTTAATTTGCTGGACAGAAGAAAGGTAAATTTTCGTGAACTCAATTTTCTTGCACTGGACTGAAAAAAAGCACCGATTATGTTTGGGGATATGTAAATGATCCGTCGAACTCGCTGTTTCATTCTTTGATTAGCTCGAAGAGTTGGTTGTTACTCCGGATGTTTGTAATCTGAAACGCCTGATAGCGCGTCACAACGTGGGAGAAATTTCTACGAATACGGTGGGCCTAAAACCTCTACGCACGTGCGGTTTGATTCCGAGAATGCTGTGTGCCTAAATTGCCAAAACAAGTTTCAGAAAAACTAAACTGAATTTCTCTACGGGACGAAGCAAACAGTGACAATAATCACAAATAGACAAAATTTTTAATGAATTGTCCTTTCATGGTTCCTTGGAGGAATGCTGACATCTGTTTTACTACAACTATTTTAACTTCAGCCAGCATGTTAGGAACAGGGCAGCCAGCATGTTTGGAAACCATCTATTTTCCTCCTCTACTACTTTTCTGTAGTACTATAATAACATACACTTTTCTGAAAGTGAAAGGCCAATGCTTATTATCTCTACAATAAAATAAAAAAATAAGGTATTTCTGTCAACGTACGAACAAACAAATCGTTTTCCTGTAGGTTTTGATAATCTGTCATTCTATTTCGTTTTGGCTATCTTCGCGTATTCCTCTACTCAATTGTTAATGTCTTCAATTGAACTTTTGCACTTCTTATGACAGCTTCTTCAGTATCCTTTACAACTTCATAGCTGCGATTAGCTTGGAAAGAAATATAATTTAGTTTCCTTGCTCGCATTTAATCATAAAAAGCCAAAATATAAGTTAAGTTACAGATAAAACACGTTGGATTCTTAGTTCCCATAATTATAAAGGTTAATATCATAGTTGTTTACAGAGAAAAACGTAGAGTCGATCGCTTTGCCTACGACTACAGTACCCGAGTCTAGGTGCATTTACGCTCGCTGTGGGTCTGCAGGACTCCGTAGAAAGAGAACACGAATTTCGCGCGGTCTCGCGCTCCGCGCCTGCTAGCCAATCAGGGAAGCCCGGTGCCGAATACATGTGCAGTTTGCTTGTATGCCGCCGGGACCGGCGACGGGACAATTGATGAGCAGTGCCGGAAGGTGTCCCCAGGAGCAGGGCGAGCGGCGGCGCCCCGTACCGGAGCGCCGGTCCGCCAGGGGGAACAGCCACCAGTAGGCACCACTCCTACCTTCCTCGCCGAAGAGGCGGGAAGCGCATAGACTCGCGCAGAGGGCTCGGGGGGTCTGTAAGGGCCCCAGCCGGGGGAGCCAGCAGAATCTGGAGACGTAATTAACTGAGCCAAAAGTGTCAAGTATTTAGGAGTGACATTAGATAAATCACTCACTTTTAACCTGCACATTGAAAACGTGCGGAAGGAAGCGCGGCAGACCAGAGGCCAATTGCGGTGCTTATTTCACAAGCAAAGCAAACTGTCAACGGCAAACTGCCTCACGCTTTATAAAGCAATTATTAGGCCGCAAATGGACTATGCATGCCCCAGTTGGGCTATTGCAGCAGACGGTTATTTAAATAAACTGCAGGTAATTCAAAATGAATGCCTAAGGGCCGCCCTCTGCGCCCCAGGTACACTCCTATAAGAGATTTGCATAGCGATATTTCAATGCCACTGCTTGAAGATCACCTAAAAAGCATTACTGCTAATTTTTTTGAAAAAGCAGCTGACTCGGAAAATACCCTCATTTCTGAGGTCGCTTCGTACGAACCCGATAAACGGGTGAAGTATAAGCGACCTAAGCAGTTCCTGGAGAAAGAGAAATCTGAAACAGCGAAATGAGACTTGAAACATAAGCTTTGAATCACGCAATCCGCGTGCCAGTTAGCTAATCTCTTTTGGATCTGTTTTTCCTTTTTTGTGTTGCAGGATTGGCCATAGATGCCCGTAAGGGTATGAATCGCCGCACCGCAGTGGCGTGAACGTACATTGCACTTCGTGCGTTCACAAAACTGCACAAGATAGCTCTCACGCGGCCAGCAGAATCAAGTTTCAGTGGTAGAGCGTGTTGCTGGCGTAGTGAGTGCATTCTAGTGAAAGTTATGGGAGTAAATGTCCCAGGGGCTTAATGTAAAATACCCCCAAAATTGAAATATCGCTTTCAAATTCAAGGGGCCCCGACATCAGCAAAATCGGTCGGGGAGTATCAATTTCGTAGAAAATCGGCTGATCGGTTTAGCCGCTAGCGTTGTTCACAGGCGGACAAAACAAGGATTCCAATGCGGACCCACAAAACATGGATGCTGGCTACACTACGTGTACACTACGAGGATATTTTTCTTAATTTAGCAACTGGATTTATCCATTATTTCGTTACCAAGGCTCTGTAACACGAGTTTTTTTTGTTTTTTGTTTGTTTGTTTTTGAAAAGTTGCCGTTTTTTCGCGCAGCATTACAAAAATTTCTTTCTACTCCGTAGCGAGAAAGTAAAAGGATTTAATTAATTTTTCGATTCAGTAGCAAGCCATTTCTGCACTGCTTCCACACCTGTATGTAGGAGGCAAATCTTTGACCTGTCCTAAAGCATCTTTAAGAGGACCAAACAGATGGTAATTACACGTGAAAAGATCAGGAATCTACTCGACATGCTCCCTGACACCTAGAAATACAGATTTTAAGAGCTTGGGCGGCGGTATATGGATGAGCATTGTGTTACAACAAAAGAATGTGTTTGGACAATCCATATTGGTGTTCTCAAATGCAGAGCTTGACTAATATGCATATGGTTTGCACTTCATCAATAGTCACTCATCGGTTATTTATAATCAGGTTATTCATAATCAATTCTGAACTCGTGGCTCAATGCAAAGTCGCAAGCCTTTCACCACTGAGATCCGGGTTCGATTCCCGTCGAATCTCATGTGAAATTTGTTCCAACAAAACGAGTTCGGCTGCTTCACAAGGGCTAGTCCAACCCCTGTGAAGTGTCCTAAACCCTACCCCTATCCTTATTCCTTCCTAATTCTGGCCGCTGGGTAGTGACGCGGGAGCGCGCGGTAGGAGGCGCGTACGCGGAGATGCTACCTGGCGGTCCCCTTGACAACCGACTACGACGAGACGCGACAGACAATGTTAACGGAGGATTACTCCATAAAACAAGCGCAGTAATGGGAGGATTACTCCGAGAAGCGCAAAGCGCTCAACGCCCCCCAAGGGGCTTGGAGACGCGTTGCGTCGAAGTAGACGCAACAAATTAAAAAAAAAATTCTTGCTCTAAACTGGAATCAGTAGATTGACTGCTCTTGAATGGTTCAATCCACTGGTAAACTCTTCAAACCTTGCACCCAAGTCATACAATGATTGAAATTCTTCTAAAGATTCCAACTTTTGGTACACGTTGAGATCACATTACCGGATAGCGAAAGGCAATTATTGTTTGTGCAAATGGAGTGGTGCACCCATGTTTACGTGTTTATAACAACTCAAGCAAACAGATGAAATGGCGAATAAATGGCAACTAAGTGAGTGATGTCATTTACTACGAGCTGGAGTGTGGGAAAAAGGTGTACAGCCAACCTAACGTAGATTAGAACAAAAATGTACACGGTTATTGACTTATCATCATGTTTAACTAATTCATTACAACATGGATGATTCATTTAAAGTTATAGAATGCAACGTTACCCATTTCATCCTCTTCTTCGTATTCACCCATCTCTTCTTTAATTTCACTTTTGGAAAGTCTCATAGGTACCTTTTCTGAATATAAAGTATTGATTTTTTCTCTTAACTTAATGGCTTCTGGGAATGAAGAAGTTGCAGCGGATTCAATTACCGCATCGTCAATACTCAATAATTTTAGGTTAAGGGATTTAGCTACGCGACGCGCATGAAAAATGGAATCTGAAAAAAAAGTATCATCTTTACACACATGCATTTATCTTTCATTAGAGCATACAAGTAATTAGTTTTGTTGTTCCCACGTACTATTACGTGTATGGTATCATTACGTGTCATTTGTTCTTTTCTTCAAACAAAAGTACAAAGTATGTTTTCATAAGAAAGCAATGTTTTGTACTTTAATTAATACACTTAATAGTGATGCTTCTAGTCTAGTCATGGAAAACAAAGAAAAATGTGATCGTTACAGACACAAATTTGAATTATATGAAAATTTTCATAAGTAAGAAACAACAATTATTATGAAATTATTATACATTAGTTTCCTTTTTTAGATTTGTCTAGGCTTTCAGAAAATGTATTAAAGGTTAGGCAAGTCGGACACAGTCAGGCTTAAACTTGGCTTGAGATGGCTTTGCACGAGAGGCTTAGAGAAACTTTGATTTAGCTTGTTAGCTATGTACGTGGTGCGAGCCCAAAAGGATCTTGGTATAGCTTGAGGTTATGTTGATTTGCCATGCCTCAACTTTTGGATGGCTTAAAGTGATTTTGTAGAAGGGGCCCTAGAACTTGAAATAAAGCTAGGATTTCATTTAGCTTGATTTTTTTATGTAGGTGTGGCTTGATTCAACTTTGCTTGTTTTTATTGGTTTAAGGCCCTCATGTTGGTGGGACATGATCAGGCACTGGGTTGTCTTGAGGTTCCTGACTGGGATTTGCTTTGGAGCCTAACTAGGATTTGGATTGTATTAAGTGGTTATGTTAGTGAGACTTGACTGCGTGTTGGTTTGGCTTGAGGGAGTTAAGTAGGTGGAGCCTAGTGAGGCGTTCATGTTATTGATGTTGTTTTGTAGGATTCCCTGGCTAGACATTTATTTGCTAGTGATTATGTTGGCAAGGCATAATTCTGGGTAGAGTCTGACTCGAGGTGGTTTTATAAAAGGTGCCTTCGTATTTGTTATGGCTTGTTAGTTATCTATAAGGGGGGGGTAGATGGGCTTCGATATAGATTGTTGGTGTGGCATGGTCAAAAATTTGATTAGCTTCAGGTGTTTATATAGGTAGAGCATGACCAGGCATTGGTTTGACTTGACATGTAGACCAGGCTTGGATAGCCGTGAGAAATTCACGTAGGAGGGGCCAGCAAGGATTTGTTTGATTGACAATGTTATGGTGGTGTGGCGTGACTAAACTTTTCCTTGGGTTAAGAACAAAAATGTTTGTTGGAGAAACTGAATTAATTTTAATAATTATGTTCTCAGTGTTCTTTTTCGTTCCTATTTATTTGAAAAGTAATTTACAATCATCACTTTCATTAAATACTGTTTAAATACTCGTGCAATTAAGAATATATTTACTATATTTTATTTTTAATATAATATTTTAGTTTTATATCTTAATTCATTATCAATATTGAAGAGTAAGTTTGATACCGGTAAATGGTGCTCCGTGGAATATGAGGAGCATTCCTTCCTTGGATTCATTGTCTAAAGATGCATCTGTCTTGTTAACAGCATCATTGGCTTCTTTTACTGGATCATTCTTGTCATTATTCTTTAATTTCTTACGTAATATTTCCATGTTTTCTAAATTGGGAGGGATAAACAATACTACTAAATACTTTGTTTAATAATAATAATAATAATAATAATAATAATAATAATAATAATAATAATAATAATAATAATAAGTAAGGGCGTCCCTATTCCTAGACACACCCTTGATAATGGAACAAACTAACACCACCTTACCATGCAATGCTTCTTCTATGTGGTCTGAAGAATTCGGCGTATCTGATGCAACAGTCACTTGAGAAGGTGACACTGATGTCATTTGTGAAGCTGAACCTAACTGTGGAAATTTCGGCTTTTCGTTTTTAGATCGCCTTTTCTTTTTCTTCGCGTTTTGCCCGTTTGGTCCTATGAAAGACGTTCATACCTATCATTATCACTTAACTGATCGAAATAAAAAAGTTCCACGTAGCTGGAGCTAACAAATTGCTAGTACGTATTACCTTCAGCATCAACAGACTTCAACATTCCGACCAACTTATTATAAAATGAAGTTATTTCCTTAGGAAGATCATCTCCAATATTTCGAACGGGCAAACACAAATGATCAGTCTCATAATAATCACAAAGTACACGTAATATTCTCTCTTCCTCCATGATTTGACTGAAATATTTTTGACAAATTAAATATTTCAAGTTCATTGTAATATTACAATATTTATAGTTCCTTCTCGGGTTCTGAAAAAATACCTGTCAAGGTGAGGGAGATAAAATTCAATCGGATGGATACCGGAATTCTTAACTTTGAAGGTTCTAATATAGTTTTCAGGATACGGCAGAGTAGGGTCAAATTTCAACACATGATCGGACAATGTAACACGTGGCTCCACAGCAGTGCCAGTTAATGGTATTTCCAGTTTTTCTATATTATCCGATAAGATTGTCAGAATTGTTTCTTTAGTACCCTGTAAAATAAATACAAATTTTTTATCGAGATCTGAAGACTTATTACTTATATCTGTTCATCTTTTTAAAATTTACTTTCTTACAGGCGTGAAAGGTTTGAATATGATTGACAAATCAACTGACTGCTGTGGCAGCAAGGTGGTCATAGTCTCCAGGAAACCAAACGTGAATGACCCTTCACTTCTTCTTCCTTTTATTTCACATCTCCAATTACAAGGCACCAAACCCCTTTCCGAAAAAATAAAACAAGACTTTTTATTAATTCAACAATTCATATCGCACTCTACAGATTATCACAACAATGAAATATTCACACGAAATACGTTTTTGGAGAGTAAGAAAATATTCTCAGCTGATCAGGTGATATTTTTCTGATTTCTATTTGAACTTGTCTACCAAAAGCTATCAAGAAAGGCACAACTACAATTTTCGAAAGTCTTCTAATGATTTTTAAGTTACTAATACTTTAAACTTTTTCTTTAAAATGAAATGCAGACACTCGCGTGTGTGTGTGTGTATTCATATACAAATACATTTCCCCGATGTAATACTAAAACTATTTGATACTAATAGCACTAATATAATAATAATAATAATAATAATAATAATAATAATAATAATAATAATAATAATAATAAGTTATGTATGAAAATGCATTGTGACTTACTCATTTGATAAAGTGATTGTTACTGCCTTGCGTTCTCCACATTTAATTGCCTCAAAGTCTATTGCATCAACTGATGCAACAAGGTAAGGAAGAGTGACAATTGCCCGTACCTGTATAGGTATTCTTGCTCCATAAGCAATCTGTAACGCAAGTAATACAAGTAATGTAATATTTGTGATAAGTAATTAATTAAAAATATAAGAAACAAATAGTAAAATGTTACCTCCAAATAAATTAAAAATTCCACGTCGTTCTTTTTTTCTTTATACATACTTCTAGTTGGATTAAAAAATATTTGCATTGAGACAGTTTGATCTGCGCCCAACTTCATAATGGTAGGCAACTTGAAAGAAAATCCCTGTTCACTTAACATCCAACGCCTGGGATTAAATTGAAATGATCCCGTGACCGGAATGGGTCCATAATTGTACAGGAGAGCTGAATAAGATACAGAAGTGCCAACCAGAACAATTCCAAAATCTGTATGAAAACAATCCTAGAATTAGGAAGTGTGCAGGGTGTGAAAACGTTTCGGCACGCTAATAAAATCTTTAATACATTACCAATGTCATAAGGTGGGAAAATTAATCCTGGAATGCACTGATTTTTCGTCCAGAGTTTTATATTGGCATATGAACAACTATCCATGTGATCTTGAGCGAGCAATTTCTCAACAGTGAGATCTATTTCAGCCAAAGTAGGATATTGATCCTGTACAGTAAACGATACCCAATAATATATTTCAATCATTTTTCTGGAGATGCCTTAACTGAAAAAAGGTTCTATATAATTTTGTAGTTGAGATTAACATAATAATAATAATAATAATAATAATAATAATAATAATAATAATAATAATAATAATAATAATAATAATAATAACCCGTGTGGAGTAAAGTCTCCCATCGGGCGCCTCCCCAGGTGGCGGATAGGGGAATGCTCACCAGAAATGGCGGGAACTGAGGAAATAAAATACTCAGGGCGGACCAAAACTGCTCCAGAAACTCTCAATCCCTGGTTCTACATCACTAGCAAAAGCTAGACAATTGATGACAAGCAAATATGACTCGTACAAGTAAAGACAAAATTACCCCAGGTGGACGATCCATCCACTCCAAAGTGGCAATCAAGCAGTCGGATTCTGGGGAGCTTGGACATTTACGAGAGAGCAAGCCTACATGCTTTGGTAAACTTTCACGGAAAGCACACACGTATATTGGCTATTTTAATATTCAGACACTTATTCAAGCAGGAAAATTTCACAATCTTACAACAGAACTCACAAAGCAGAAAATTCAAATTCTCGCCTTACAAGAAACACGCTTCACAGATTCAGAAACGATAGACTACAGTAACTACAGAATATTCAAAAGTGGAACGAACAAGAAAATTTGCAAGGGAGTAGCACTATTTGGCATGGCTTTTATTGTAGACAAAAAATATTCTAGACTCAGTAATAGATGTGAACCCATCAACAATCGACTTATGACCCTAAGAATCAAACACACAAACAAAAACTATACCTTTATTAATGTACATGCACCAGTAAATGGTGAGAATAAAACAGAGACCGAAAAAACTGAAAGATTCTGGGAAGAACTTGAAACAGAGATGGCCAAAATTCCAAAAGATGATGTGAAAATTCTACTCGGCGACTTCAATGCACAAATCGGTAGAGAACGCAAATACAAGAAGACAGTATGAAACTATCCTGCACACAAATTCACCAATAAAAATGGCACACGACTCCAATGAGTCCAATAACTCAATAGTTATGCCAACAAAACAACCTAAAAAATAATGTCAACTTCACTTCGGAAAAACCCTAAAAAACAAAAAACATGGCGATCACCCATCCATCAATTGGGAGAATTTCAGATTAATACTATTGCAATATCATACGACTATCAAAAAGAAATTCACGATGTGCAAGTACGCAGAGGTGCTAACATTGATTCAGAACATTATCTTACATGAACAAAAATTAAATTCACACCCAAAAGCCCACATTTCAAAGAAAAACACCGGTGATTCCAAAATTTGATCTATATAAAATCAGACTCCAAAATCACAGAAAAATGGGAAGAACAACACGCAGAAGACTGGGAGAAATTTCAAACAAAAATCATTAAAACAGCAAAAGATCTGATCCCTCTTCACAAAAAAACCAAACACCCATGATGGAATCAAGAATGTGAGAATGCGCTAGAAGAAAGGAAAAAGGCATTTCAAAATTATAATTGCAACAAATCAGAAGAAACACAGAAGAAATTTTTCGCAGTTCGCAAACAGACATCTAAGATTTTAAGACAAAATAAACGAAAATATACGAACGACCAACTGGAATCAATTGAAGACAATTTCAAAAATTATAATACACACGATTTCTACAGGAGCTTCTCAAACCAAGTCGAAGGGTACGCACCACATAAACTTTTCTTTCAAAAACAAGAATTGGCCTTGACAAATAAGGAAAATTACCAGGAACTAGCCACATATTTTTCTCAGCTCTTGAATTGTCCAGAACCTAAAGAGAGATTCCCGAAAGTACAGCCAGAAATCACACCTCAAAACTCGTCACCACCAGCACAAGAAGAAATTTATCCCCACATCAAGAAACTTAAAAAAACAAAGCATCAGGGGAGGACGGAATTGTAGCAGAACTCTTAAAGAATTTAGGCCCAAATTCTCTCAAGGAAATTACACAAATAATCCAAGACATCTGGCAAACTGAAAAAATACCGGATGACTGGAAGATTGCCCTCATTCATCCACTACATAAAAAAGGCAATAAATCAGATGTAAACGACTATAGAGGGATCTCCCTCTTACCAGTCACTTACAAAATTCTACCAGTTTGTCTCTTGAGTAGAACACAACAGCAGTTAGAACCCAAAATAGCAGAATATCAAGCAGGATTCAGACCGAACAGGTCATGTCCAGAGCAAATTTTCAACCTCAAAACCATTCTCAAAATGCGAGCCCTTAGACAAAAACCCATAGTATGCACATTTGTAGATTTCAAAACGGCATACGACTCAATAGACAGGCTGTCACTATTTCAAATTTTAGAAGAGAGAGGATTAGATCCCAAAACACATGAAATCATAAAACAAACACTAACTGGCACGAAATCGAAAGTAAAATTAATGGGGGAAATTTCAGAACCCTTCGACATTCAAACCGGCGTGAGACAAGGTGATGGACTCTCTCCTATTCTATTCAAAGTCGTTCTATACAAAGTTATGGAAGAATGGGAAAAAGAACTCAAGAAATGTGGGTTGTGGAAGCCAATCCCACTGGGCTTTGCCAAAAACAACCTCTACATACCATACCTCGCATTCGCGGACGACCTAGCGATACTAACAGAGGATGAGCAGACTGCTGTCAAACAGCTGGAAGTACTTAAAGAATGTGCAGAAAAAGTAGGCTTACAAATCTCTTTCGAGAAAACTGAATTCTTTTGTTCAAAAACAGAAATTGCGAGCTTGAAATCAAAATATGGTAAAGTAAATAGGATCCCATATTTCAAATACCTGGGAGAATTTATTGAACCGACAGGCCTTGAAAACATCTCACAGCAACATCGCCTACAAAAAGTCAAAAAAGGATTAGGGTTAGTGCAAAATCTCTACAACAAAAAATGCATGTCAAGAGGGACAAAATTTCGGCACTACAACACAGTCTTAAAACCAACAATCCTCTACGCAAGTGAAACACTGAACCTTAACAGAAAACACGAACTTGAACAAATCAAAAAAGAAGAGAGAAAGATCATTAGGAAAATTCTAGGAGCAAGACATACCCAAGACGGTTACAGGCTGCAAACAATTAAAACAACAGTACAGTTTTCAAACATCGAAATTGATATTAGGAAAAGGCGAATGAAATTCTTTGGTCATCTCAACAGACTACCGGAAAACCGACTGACCAAAAGGATACTGACCAAAAGGATATAACGTCACTTAAGAATTCCACACCTTGGCTAGATGAAATTCGAAAGGACCTCAAAAACGAAAACATAAGACTAGCAGACATTTTAGAAAGAGACACCTTCAGACACAAAGTAGACAAATGGGAAGTTATGTCAGAGCTACATAAACAAAAACAGTGCAGACCAAAATGGTCAGAAGAACGTAAACGAGCCTTCTCGGAAAGAATGAATGCCTATTGGATCATCAAGAAGAACTCAAAGAAAATTTGATCGAGTTATTTGCTTAACGTCTTCCATTTCTGGGGAGAATTCGCCAATAATAATAATAATAATAATAATAATAATAATAATAATAATAATAATAATAATAATAATAATAATAATAATAATAATAATAATAATAATAAAACATATCTTCTTAATTACAGAGAATTTTTCTAAAGTAATATAACGCCCTCGGCAGTCCGCGCCACATCTTAGGTATGTTTGCCAATGTTTTGGCCATCTTGCTATGGCCTTCATCAGCATTACAATGTGCTCAAACATGGCTGAATCTGTCTTCAGCATGGCTTCTCCTGAACACCCAAATGCTATGCAGTGTCTCTGGCTCACGACTTCAGTTTAAAGGATAAATTAGTGGGCGAATAGTCTAGACGTTTTTTAACCTAATGAAATAACAAACGTAAGAGTGGTGCAGCAAAATTTCGAATGCAATAAATGAGTGGTCCTTATTTAGTTTTCTCCACGGTATATCTTACACCGTGGTTTTCGCCCATCTCTGGTTACATGCAAAGTATTTGAATGGGGAGCATTTATACGCCAGGACGTATTAATGAAGAAAATAAAAATGAAATGTGTGTATGTGAGAGAGAGAGAGAGAGAGAGAGAGAGAGAGAGAGAGAGAGTGATAGAGAGAGAGAGAGAGAGAAAAGCGAAAAGGAAGAGAATCAGACATTCAGACACGTACGACAGAGATTAATCACATAGTTCCTGGTTATACTCGTATAAATATCAAATCCATTTTTCTCAACTTCCACACGAATTTATATAAATTCCGGCGGCAGTCGGGAAAAATGAATTTTGGTTCTTCACAAGCTTTATTTTTGCAATAAGTTATAGGTGTATTCTCTACTGTTTCCTCTACCTTCCTTAGATATTAACTCGACTACTTTGAATATAAATACAGTAAATCCTCATTAACACGAATAACAAGGGATCGAAATAACTGGAGTTCGTGTTATAAAAATACGTGTTATCTGAGAATCATAAATGTCCGTATTATCGTAATCCCTTGCCGACCCCCGAAGTTTCGTTCGTGTTACAGCGAAATTCTTGTTAAGCAAGTTCGTGCTAACGACGGTTTACTGTATATAAATGCCAATGTTTCCCTCTTTCTCTCTCTATCTCTTTCTCTCTCCCTATCTCTCTCTCTATCTCTATCTCTATCACTATCTCTTTCTCTCTCTCTATCTCTGTGTCTCTATATCTCTCTGACTCTCTCTATCTCTCTGTCTCTCTCTGTCTCTCTCTATCTCTCTCTATCTATCTCTCTCTATCTCTATCTCTCTCTATCTCTATCTCTCTCTATCTCTCTCTATCTCTATCTCTCTGTCTCTATCTCTCTGTCTCTATCTCTCTGTCTCTATCTCTCTGTCTCTATCTCTCTGTCTCTATCTCTCTGTCTGTTTTTCTCTCTCTCTTTTTCTTTCTCTCTCTCTCTCTCTCTCTCTCTCTCTCTCTCTCTCTCTCTCTCTCTCTCTCTTCATATTCGACACATTTTACTTTAGGGAATTTTGGCCACAAAGACCTTTTTTATTCAATATTAAGATCAAATTTTCGTTTTCTTTTATTTAATGAAGATGAAAGGTTCATCTAAGGCAAAAAGAAAATATCTCGATAACAATGAGATATCAAGACATCTTTATTATTTCCTTTTCTTTATTTATTATTTTATTGCATATGTCTTTAGAATCTACAGTGTTTATGTTATTAGATATGATTTTATGATATCCAACCGCGATCTCAATTCAGGAATGGTATACTAGTTTCCTGCCGTTACAAATTCCCTTAAGGTAACAGAGATTTGTTAACGTACTTGTATAGCTGAAAAATGAGTCAGGTCGGGAAAAAGTGCCCCTGAAATCTAAGTAATTTCTGCTAAATTGAATAAACATCTTCAAAAAATTAAGTAATCAAACTAACCTCGTATGTAACGACTGACCATCCATTTCTTGCCAGGACATTTAATTCTCTTCTCGAAAGACTTCTTCCAAAAAGAGATAATTCATCATTTTTCTCAGACTTTTTCTTCTTTTTCTTTTTTTCATTTATCAGAAATTCTTCTAAAAGTAAGTCAACAGCTTCATAACCTATGTCAATAACTGTGACGTATGACTTTGGACGCGGAAGAAACGCGTATAGCTGTGGAATCACGCCCCAGCCTTCCAGTGTAACAGGGACTGGATCCAAGAAACCCACCTGAAAGTGATCAAAAATACTGTATATATGCCACTGGGTGCGACCGCGTCTTGAATTCCAAATGCTAGGACAAATACAAATTCATAATCAAAGAAAGAAGGAAAACATTCATTTACACATGTTCGCTTAGCGAAGGACACTCATAAGTTCTTATGTTTACTCTCAAATCAAATACCCTCTTAAAAAACAGAATTCCTTACTAAATTTGTTCCGTGCACGACAAATACCTTCCTACTGCTTACATCAAGTTTGCTTTAAACTCCTCAGAATTAAATTAACCCACAAATAAGAGATTTCCACTCGTGAACACTTGTATGAATTTTAAATGAAAGGAATTTGATTAACGTCATATAATACAATACAATTAACAGTCGATTCGCCAAAATGATTACGAATTACACATGAAATTGTTAGGCAAATCTTTAAACAGAATGTACAAGAATGTTATACATTTTTCAAGGCATTCGGTTATTCCATTTATGAATACAGTTCTGCTTTCAATCCTGTTTAATTCTTTCTAAGCGGCTGTAATAAGTTCTCTATTTCTCTCAATTTACGTCGTATTTAATCAATGCTTTGAGTGCGACCGCGTCTTGAACTCCAAATGCTAGCGGTCGTCGACCTTCTCCCGCAATGCACTCCGCAATCCCGTTTTACAAAATCCCACTTTGTTACCCCCCCCTCTCTCTCTCTCTACTATACACAAAGTAACACTGAAGGGTTTTTACTTTAAAAATTTTACATTTAAAAACTCACCTGAAGTGTGAATGTTTCGTTGATTTTCCTTATTAATCCAGGAGTGAAGTCAACTTGAATAACAATAAATTGTTTGGGTGTCAGATAACCTTGGTTTGGTTCCACTTTCAAACTAGTTGTTTCATTCCTTGGCACCTCATTACGAGATAAATCAAATGAAAAATCGAATGGCAAATTCCCTGTATTTGTAAGTTTAATGATTTGCATAGATGGCATACAAAATATCTGCGAAATGAAGTGTATTAATTTGGGTTGCCAATGGTCACTACTGATTTATAAAAGACCGTGATTCCACAAACCTGGTATCCAATGTCAACTACACTTTTATCCAGTGAATAATCCAAGTCTGCAATTTCACCTCGCACCAGGAGAACTTGTGTAGGGCCTCCTTCAATCCTACATGCCAATACTCCACACTGTATCGTGGGTTCAGGGCCAGAAAATTTGGCAGAAATGGTTTGCACTTCAAATGGATGGAGTTCCCCATACCAAGGAGCGATGTCAAAGTACTGTATTAGAAAGTGAAATTATTTACATAAAAGCTTGGAATAATGTATCGCTGTCAATGAAACAGAAATTTGTTTTACTTGGTTTTCACGGTCCACGTCGCTCAGTGCTGTAGGAAGACTCTGAAGAGCTTGCTCCTCCGTTTCCTCTTCAAAGAATTGAGCAATAATGGGAAAAAGCATAGCTTTAATATCTTCATCAGTAACTTTAGAAACTCTCTTTTTCTTTTTAGTTTTCAATTCTTTTAAATCAACTTCATCATTTGGCTTGTCCAATGAAGTTTCTGACACTGAGGTTTGGTCATCCTGATCCTCATCAATGTTGGTAAGACTTATTGCACTTAGGGAACGACTTTCTTTCTTGCGGCACTAAAAATCAAGTTGGAAATTAATACAAAAGAATGTGATTTCGTATGCATTTCAGACAAGAATAAAATTCATAATATAAATGATAATCAAACAGATGGAATATAATATTATTTTTTAAACAAAATATTTAATACGAATCCAAAACACGCAATCGTTTTCATAATCACGCGTCTCAAATGTAATTACACTCAAATGACTCTTTCAAATGTAATGACAAATTACATTTCCCTTCAGAAGTGCGGGTAAAGAAAGAGATTTTTTGTTTAATGCATATGCCTTTCTGCTAGTTTTAATCCAGAACGGTTCCGAATGTATTTGTCTCCAGAATGACCGAGAACGTTCAATTTAAAATGTTTAGCAAAATACGAGAGAAAGTGACTAAAAATAAAGGAGAGGCAGAAAATGTTGACATACCAAAATTCAATGATTCAAGGAACATGATTTCACTTTCTCGTTTATAATGTACTGCATTTAGGGAAATGGCGCGATTTTACGGAAAATCAATTTTTCTAGTAGACTAGGAAGATGACTATCAGATAAAACATTGATACATTTTCGCATATCATTTTTATAGTACGTAGAAATGTTACGTAATACTCTCTAATACTAAGATTTTTAACACTTTTCATGCACTCTATGCATGACGATATTATCCCGCACTCAACGACAATTTCATCACATTGCTGAGACAATACCGCAAGTGGTGCTGCAAAATGGCACTGACTTTCTCGTACTAGTTAGTTTTCTACAACAGAAAAAAGAAATTTGGTCTGTATCAATTTTTTCGGTCTTGCCCCATCCTCTTGCCAGCTCCGATCTATCACCGCCCAAAAACATTTCTTTGAAATTCTCACAATTTTTTTCGGTTTCCTAACGGTAGAACCGAAATATTGCTTCAAGAATATTATCGATGAGTAAAACTTCGTCTTATATGGAAATATTTGTTGAAAATTTTGATGCCATTTTTAAGAAAATGTCGTTGAAGCGATACTGTAATCTGATGTTGAAGCTGATACTGCAAAATTTTTTCATTGAAAACTTCTGTTTTCGAAAAACTTCAATGGAAATAATTTGAAGAGCATCCACTCACAAATGCAATAATGCACATAGATTGCTGCAAATGTGCATATAAACGGAATGAGAGGAAATTTAAAGATTACAATTGTGTAAGTTTTGGAAAAAAAAGAAAGAATACCAAAATGACTTTTCTGTCACCTTATGCGGTGCAATTAGCACTATCCGCACAAAAAGTTTGAAAAAAGAATTCAGAGGCATTTTTTGAGAAAATGGCGTTTGAGCGTTTCTGAAAATGCGGAAATTGGAGCTCATTTTCACAGAAAAAATTGGGTTTTTAAGAAATTTTATAAGACATAATTTGATGTATATATACTCATAATGCAACAATGCATGTATTAATGTAAATATTAACGATGTCATAACCATTATTAGAATGTCAAAAAATTCACAATTGTGTAATTTGTTTAAAAAACAAACAAAAGAATAAAGCAAAATGACGTTCAAGTCATCTTATACAGTACATTTAGCACCGCCTGTACTAGAAGTTTAAAGAAAAAACTAGAGCCGTTTTTGAGAAATTTGTGTATGTGTTATTTAATATTGCAAAATTTTCATGCAATATTGGACGAAAACTACTAAAATTTTCAAAAATATGCATCTGATCATAATGAAAGAACTAATTATGGAGAACAAAGTAATTTAAAGGAAAAATCTCTAGCATCAATTTTGTAGTTTTTTCTAGTACGAAGACGCCGAAAATGTTCCAACTTTCGCAATTTTCGAAACTTCAGTTAATAGTGAAAAGCGGACCTTTGCCACCTTTATAAGTGTATTTCAATCTATTCTTATAATAAACTTAAATAAAAAATTTGGAGTAATTTTTGAGAAAATTTTGAAAATGTCCCAGGGGTCTTATCCCTTACAGACCTAAAGGAAACACAGTATACTTTTAATTTTTATTTCCATTTTTATCTATGTTTTAGGAGCTTCTAATTTACAAAAATGTAGTTTTTTAATTTCAACATTTTGAAAAATTCTGCTTTTATAATTGTATTAGGACCCAAGAGATGAAACAATAAACACTCACATTTCTGATGGTTCATAATTCAATTTATTTTTAATCGTATAACATTTACATTATTGTGAAACTGATATGATGCTTTTCTTATCACAACTTTTGTTTCTTAAAACAATTATTATCCTTCGTGAGGTGCAAGAACACATATTTTCTTCACCTCTGACATACGATAATGGCAACGCCGCGTCACGGCAGTTTGAAATTATAGTACTTACTTATTGGGCGATGTTTCTGGCTGTATAGAATTGTGTATTTGTGATTGTCGAATTTGTATTGATGTAGCTTTAAAACAAATAGTTTTCGCTCTATAAAATGCTCAATATTAGTAATGAGGTTTACAAGTGATGGCTGAGATGTGTTAATATGTACAGAAATTGCAGTATTATAATTTTACGAACCATTAGTGATGCGAGAAAATACGTGCTGAAGTAGCAACACCAGTTTGCTTATTGTTAGAGGTGATTCTTACATATCCGTCAGTCCCTCTTATATGACTTGACACACAAGTGTTTGGCTGTTTTCGACATTAAATAAACAAGCCTAGCCAAGTCGAGCCAGAATCACGCCAAGCAGAGCCAGAGCCACCAAACAGAAAAACTAAACATGCAAGCATGAAACTCTCTTGTGTCGTGTGATACACAATGGTATACCGCAATAAAAACAAACAAGTAGATCGTAGCTGAACTCCAAAATGTATATACGTAGGCCTATAATACTAAAATATTAAAAGACTATTCTACGTAATATCTTATCCTTGGTAATGAAGAGCATTGAATTTCAATATGTATAACAATATGAACTTTCTTCGCCAAAACAACCACATTATATAGTCGTACTTGAATTTGCTTTTGAAAACTCGTGTTCAGAGGAATTTCAAAGAAGTGCAGCTACCAACTCTTGCTATCTACCTTGTATTCACTAGATTGATTGATTTCAGACATATCAACTACTATTTCATTAGCCCCGTTAATGAAGTGAAGTTATATCCCTGGAGTGAAGGTTTTTTTCTCTCCTAGGATGAAGACACCTGGCGCTGACATAAACGTTGGCTTGTGGGATTTTTCCTCGAGGTATCTCCCCCACCAGGACAACCAGCTGGAACAAGCTTCAACTTCCATCTGACCTCTTGATATCTGTGGTAGAGAAGTGCATGTAAGTGTGTGTGTGTGTGAGTGCAGGGAGAGGAGATGAGAGGAAAGGACAGCGAGGGACGAGAAAGAAAAGATCAAGCAAGGTATGTGGCCCATTTGTTAGGGTACTGCTGCATTCGTTTGGTATTGATCGAAGAAATCATACAGAGCAGAGTAGCCAATGCTTGAGTGATTGTAAGTGTGAATGATTGTAAGTAAGGAGTGAGGATAGGACAAGGCAGAGGAAGGAGAGATCTCACGCGTCCGTGCCGGGTACTGTTCCGGCATTCGCCAAGAATTGATAGGAGAAACCACGATTACTGATCACAACTACCGCCGGCCGCCAGAACTCCCCAGACTACTGCGGCTGCCTTCGATCTAGGTGTCTATCCAGTGTTAAAAATCCTGTCACCGTCGAGACAAGATCCATAGGACCGCCTGGACAGGGGCACTGCAGTGACATCAGTTGATGCCCTGAACCAACACCACCTAGACATACAAGGCCTGAGCAGTCATTCAAGATGGCCGCCTAAGAAGGCCATACAAACTGAAACGCGAAGTATAATTGTGGATGCCAGACGAAAATATATAATTAATTACACTATCAAATAAGAAGAAAAGAGCTCTACTTTCTCCAGCTGGAAGATTGTACATTAATTTAAGTTATTTTTCAGGCGAAACAAGCTGCATACACTTTCTATTAATACTGTTATCACTTACAACGCACAGTACATGAAATCATATCTGTTCTAACCCTAATATAGTTTTTTTCAAAATATTTTGCAAGTCTTGATTTTAAATTTATCTCATCCATCATGAGAGTCACTAATTTATCACTTTCACTTAATTTTTGTAAGTATTTATTTCTTTTATACTTAAAAAATTATTTTCACTCTGTTCCATTTGAGGTTCTAAACCAAATGAAGAACACAATCTCCTAATTGCACTAGGATGAGGAAATATTATGAACCCTAAATGTTTGAAATATTTATAATCATATGACTATAGGGTAAATAGCGTACAAGACAATATGAAAAACTATGAACTCTACTGATAAGTACTCCTTTTCTGGGTAAGAAGTTTTAATTGTTCAAACATAAAAGCAACAGGTTTGCCAAATTGTGAATTTGTGGTATCGATTTGAAGTAAGATGTCTAAATTAAAGCAAAACCATCATGAGGACTGTTACTTCTACTTGTATTAAAACATAACTTTAACCTAACAACCGAACCTAACCTACTAACCTAAAACATCACTAATTTCATTTGTAATATAAACACTATCTGATATTGTAGTGCATCCAAGTTTTAATACTTTTTTAAATAACAAACACTGCGTTTCAATTCCTGATCCACCACAACTGAACTGATAATTTTAGGGACAGAATTACAATCAATATAGTGAAAAAGAATACTGTCTTCCTTATTATATTCGAATAATAATAGTCCAAAATAAACAACTCCAGTTTGCTTCTTAGTTCGTCAAAAGTACTGAAAGATATTTCATTTAATTTTGCAATGTTTTCTTTTGCACTTTTTTCAATAGCACCAACCTGATACTCGTTTTCTAAATTTAATTTCTTTTCTTGAAGACTTTCTCTGAAGAAAGTGCTTAGGTAATTCAAGTAAGCATGACAATTAGGCAACAAAGAATGCATAGCTCCGCGAGACAGTCGTGTATGTTTTAAAGGAAGACTCGTTTTTAGTCCATTATCACAATAGAACACTGAATTCTTCTCAACTTCCCACGTTCGCAAATACAATTCACAAAGCTGAAAGTAAACACCGAACTCAGCAACTGACACACTTCACTTTTTACTGTAATTCCCTCACCTGGGGATACTGCCCTTATTCACCATGATTCTCACTATTTCAACAACAGATCACATCTACATAACCACGACTCGAAAGCCACTCATGCTACTCATCGTACACAACTGGATCGTCTCAACTTGAATAAGTCGGCCTTCTCTAGCCGACATATTGTCTTTGAAAAACTCCAGTGCGCAGGCCTTGTATGTCTAGATGGTGTTGAATGGAGGCACCTGGCCACTGATTTCAAAGACAGGAATACAATTGATAAATGATGGCATGTGTCAAGAAGCGCAAGTTCTAAGCTATTAATTCACTTGAGGTAAAAACTTTAAATGGCTTACCAGATGAACTCCAAAACACAAACCTTCACAAGGAGCTAATTACAACACAAATATTTGGTAAGGTAAGAAATACTTTAAAAAAAGAGACATCAAAGTCTGGATTTCTTTATCAGAAAATCTATCAAAAGTATATTTGGATGAAGAGGAAAATTTGCAATTTTACAGCTACTACATAGAAGAGATTACAGAGGAAAAAGTTGAAAAATCTACCCGAGTACCTCAGATGAAACAATTGAGAAACTTTTAAAGAAAGTTTTAGAAGATAAGCAACAAATATCTGAAGTGAAAAATTTGAGAAAAATTGTCAATGATTTTATTATCAATACAAGTGAGAACCCGTCAAAGTTTGACGGTGAGATCTTAGATAAATGTAAAATACTGCGCCCAGACTAATGTTCACAATATGTTGCATTGTTTGGATCTTCGGGTTATAACAAAGAAATTCTGTGATGTGTAGTTCCCAAAATTTTGAACACGTATGGTCCATGACCAGGTGGCAATGCAAAATGGCCCACATATTCCAATAATACACGATATGACACAAAAGAAAGAGCACTATTATACTGATGGATATTATTTCTAAAGTTTTTTGATGTGTCATTTGATTACTTCTGGCATATTGCTCGAAGGTAAACTTACTTTCCAATTTAAGCAACACAGAGTAAACACGTTTGCAGAATTTCTCTCGCATGGGTAGTACAAAGCAGAACAAAACTGACATTTTCTGCAATGACTTTCTCATTCTCTGCGTTCAGTGTACGTTGGCTTCCTCGGGGGCGCGTGGACAACTATTCGGAATTCGACATAACCTGTGAACAACTTCACTACTTCACTACAACTGAGCAAAACCCACTGTCCGAATGTTCTCTAAAAAATACATCACAAAAGCAAATACATGCAAACTGTCAAAGCCACAATGCAATTATTACACTGAAACAAAACCGTGACGAATTGTAAACAAATCTCAACAATCAAAACAAAACATCAAGCAGCGTGGACTCACATCTAGCGTTTCATATAATCAATTTTGAAACAGCATTTTGGAAGAAAACAATTGACTACTGATAACCGTAGTATTAAAGAATGATTTAATTAATTAATTTACACCGTAAATGTTGGTGAATCAACACAATCCCTGATAACACATCTAGGGATCACATTCTTTCATTTAAAGGAAAAAATATTACAATCAATTCAGTAGAAGCTCCAAACGAAGCCATGACAGAATGCTTTATTTTTTTAAATATATAGATAGATATTTAATGGAAGAAACTCAAACGCATGCCAATGGATAAACGAGTTTGAAAAAGAGTGTGAACGCTGTTTTGTGGAAGAGAAATTCTAAAATTTTCCCTTGACAATGCAAGCGCAGATTGGTACTCAAGTATGATTTTGAAAAATACAGTAGAATCAGAATGGAACAATTGGAAAAAGAACGCACGCATAAAAGAAATCGGAGCTGTACTAAACCAAGGACAAAAATGGGGATAATAAGCCAGTGGCATATTTTTCGAAAAAATTGAGTGAAGCTCAAAAGGAAAAAAAAAGCAATTTACCTTGAGTGCTTGGCAATAAAAAAGGTTGTGATATATTGGCAACATCGGCTACTTGGAAGAGAATTAATTTTTGGTACACTCCAATCATAAACCTTTAAAAAATTTAAATATAAAAGCAATATCAGATTAAGAAATGGGTGATTTGACATACTATCTGTCCCAATACAATTTTAAAGTTAAATATAATCCTAGAAAATTAAACCAAGAGGCAGACTGTTTAAACAGGCATCCCGTTCTAGAGCCTGATGAAAATTCACATGACATATTAACAATAGTAAACCTAGTAAAACTAGAAGACATAAAAAAGGATCAAAGAAGATGCACAAAACTACAAAACAATAAGAAAAAACTAATATTTTAAAATGAAATTTATTATAAAAATTAAAAAGAAGAGAAAACTCTCATTATCAGAAGAATTTAGTAAAATATTACTAAAATATGTACACAATACTTATTGTCACCTGGGAAGAGCGCAGATGATAAATAAAGTAACACCATTCTTTACAGCGAAAAATATAAACATAAACATAGAGAAGATTTGTGAAACTTGTGACATCTGCTTAAAGAATAAATCATGAAGAAAATCATAATATGGATTAATGTCACACCTAGGTTGAGCAATTTACCCATTCAAGATAGTTTCTATAGATACCATCTGAGGTTATGGAGGATCCCGGTCAACAAAAAAATACCTACACCTACTGGTCGACCATTTCACAAGATATGCTTATATTTTAACATCAAAAAATCAAAACGCTGATGACTTCATAAAACTAACTGAGGAAGTAACAAAAGACCATTATGTTCAGATGGTACTAACGGATCAATATCCAGGAATAAATTCAAAAGAATTAAAACAATTCCAAGTAAATAAAAAAATAAAATTGATTTTTACTGCCATAGATGCGCCTTTCTCCAATGGTCTCAATGAAAGATTAAACCAACTTTAGTGAATAAAATAAGATGTATTATGAATGAAACTAACAAAGAGGCTGCTATTGCGATGGACAACTATTGTGAAAAAAGCTGTGGAGAAATACGAGACAGAGCATACAGTGACAAAATTCTCAACAAAATACTTGCTAGAGGGTAAAACCATAAATATCCTACCGCATGAATTAAAAATAAAATGCACAGCCGAAGATGTAGAAAGAGAGAGGAAAATAGCACTCAAGAATACAATAAAACTTCATAATGACAACAAAAAAATATTCAACCTACACAGGAGACAAATTGAATTAAAAAGGGAGATCTTGTGTACATAGAACATGAAAATCGCCTGAATAGGAAGAAATTAGATGAATTGAGAATTGGGCCATACTCGATATTGGGAAAATCTTAAAGTCAATCTATGAAGTCAATACCGGACACAGAACCAAAGAATCAAATTTCTATGATATAACAAAACTAACTCCAATGGTAGAAGGTTATGATAATTGAACAATTGCAAAAGCATTGTTCATTTCCCAGGAGGGGGGTTTATTACAGAAACCCAACTGAGTTTTTATTTCAAATTAAATATTTGAAGGATATAATCATTATATACTGCTAAAAATGAAAAAAAATTGCTAATGATGTTGAGTATGCCAAATTTGTTGTAAATATTAATTTAAACAGTAAGTCAAATGCTGCAATAGGTGAAGGAATATTTTATTATTATTATTATTATTATTATTATTATTATTATTATTATTATTATTATTATTATTATTATTATTTTAAAAAAGGGCAGATGTTAAAACCAACCATCACCCTGAACAAAACACGAATAGTTTTTTTATCCTTTCACCCATATCAAATATTGCTGGACATTTTTCTTGAAGGTTTTTCTCCTTTCCAATTCCTCCAGATGCAAATTAGAGCCCTCCTAAAACAGAAAAAAAGATAGGTCAAGAAGTTATGCGAGGAAAAAATGGTTACTTTATTTTCAGATTACATACAAGATCATACTAACTGGCAGAATTATTATGAGGTCTGGATTGGGAACCTCAGGAGTGGCAAATGGCTTTGATGTACCTTCTGCACTCCCACTCCTCTGCCAAACTAGCCTCGCCATGTAAATGAGTAAAATATAATGTGTTTAGTGACTAAGGAAAGCAAGGAACACTGATCAAAATAAATCAGTATTACAGCAGTCTTTGGCAAATTAAAATACCTTTCAAAATATTCACATTGTTAGAGTCCCCAGTTAGCTCCAGCACTTTCTCTTACACTTCTTCAAAACTCCACTCCTGGACAGGTGTCAAACTAAATTGGAAAAACCAAAGAATGAGTTATTAGTTTGCTGGCATGCCCGGCTCTGCTGTGGTGTAATCGAGAGCATTTTGGACTTTTTACAAATTTCATAAACGAAATTATCCATTGCACGTCAGATATTTCACACTGTATCACCAAACAGTTACATTAAAACTCTTAAGTTACATAAGAAGTTTCCAATTTTATAACAAAAACAAATACGTGATATTAACAACGTGTTCATAACCTATTTCTTAGTATGGACAAATGCTCATAAAATAAAACGTCTCACAGTTATCAACAAGACGAGTCACAGAAAAGCGAAAACTACTTACCTAATGCAATTAAAACAATCTTCAGACACAGGTCAGTTCTCTCGCAGGAAACCTCTATTCCACTGGCTCCGCCGTGCGATTTTGCGTACATTCACAACACAGCACGTGAATGACTGAACCAGTCGGTATGGTGGCGCGGCCACTAACAACCAGTGAAATGCTGGCGGTCATTTTGAAAAGGTTCACGTATTCACTGATTGTCAGCAAAACTACATATTTCGACTGAAGATATCAGTGACTTTGCTCTCACTGATTGAATCAGCGACAATTTCACTGATTCATATTCAGAGAGTATGTACCACTCGCGCACCTTTTCTTGAACGATAGATTGACGAAATGCGGGCGGAGTGGGGGTATTAGTTACAAAGACAGCCACTAGAGTATTTTCAGTAATGCCAACCTTTGGTAGATGAAAGTCAAACCTGCTACGTTTGCGGCCAGGTCATCGCTCTGGGTAGGCAACAGCAGGGACACTAGATGAATTAAAATGTGTTTAAGTGGTCGGCTTGTGTAGATCTTTGCTAATTTTGACAAGCATTCTTGTCGAAATTACCCAGAACTCACCACGAGGAGGTGTCTACACATCGAGTTCCCCACTTGCCCTCCCAACCACCCTACCTTTTGAGAGCAAGTTTGTCATAATCGAGGTTTATAAATTCGAGTCCGGGTTTGGTGTCGTAATCGGGTAATGGTCAGATTACTCAGAATATTGAGAGTTCTCAGAAGAATCTTCACTCTCATCACTGGACCGTGAGGAGGTGTTTATAATTATATCATCAATGGCCATTTCTACAATGCCATCCTTGGTCCAATATTCTGCCTCAAGGTTTTGCACATGCCTACAGTAACCTTCCCAGTCTGAAGGTGATACTTGTGCAAAAGCTGATTTTGTGAGCTTAAGCAAATTTTCTGCCGACATATCTCCTGAAATGTTATGCTCTCTGACATATCTTTTAATTTTAGCCCATGCAAGTTCTATGGGGTTGAAATCACAATGGTATGGGGGCAGACGAATTACCATGTGGCCTTTTCTTGCTGCGATTTCATCTACAACATATGTCTTATGAGCAGGCTTATTTTCCTTAATTTTTTGAAATAGTGCTTCTTTTCTCATGGACATATCACATGAAATTCCCTTATTTTCTAACCATTGCACCATGGTTATTTTGGTGTCGTATCTGCATGGGGTTTTTTCTACCTGTCTGCTGTGATATGGAGCGTTGTCCAGCACTATTACTGATTCAGGAGGCAGATTATCAAGTATTTTTGTACAAAACCATTTTTCAAAATTGTCTGAATTCATCTGACCATGATAATCTCCTGTTGTAGAGTTGGCTTTAAATATTAATTGAGCCTCTTCCAAGAATCCCTTTTGGGAACCAATGCTAGCCACAATAAATCTTTTGGATGAACTTCCCCATTCAGTGACACCAATAACATCTTTTCTTTGCCAGCATTTTCCAACAGTAAGGTTGCTGTCGATCCAGGATTCATCGAGATAAAATATATCTCTCCCATTCTCTCTAAAATTTTTCATTTGGACAATAAAACGAGTTCGCCAATCAACAATATCTGCCCTCTCCAGAAGCAAAGTTCTCTTATTTTGAACTCTTTTCCAAAAAAAACCCATGCTGTGTAATGTTTTTCGAAGAGTGGTTTTCCCCCATTTCCAATTAATCTTTTCTTGCAGAACAGGTAGAAGTTTTTGTAATGATGGAACAACTTTTTCAGCAGAATAAAAGTGCTGGATTGTATCTCGTATAACTCTCTTATCAAATTCATCGACAGCAACCTTACCTGTTGTTCTTGTTCTAATAAAAAAAGAAAAGAATAAACCCTTAAATAATGTTTAAATACGATGGAACATTTCAAATTAGCAAACAATATATAGTGACATGTAGTGACATGATTACACCAAAATGCCATTTTATGTTTTTAAGGTAGGATGCCATAATTTAATAATTACAGAGGTGAGGAATTTATTATAACCGATGCATATCTATATTTACCTTTTACATCTTTTCACAATTTTTCCAAGTTCTTAGAATGAATGGTTGATTTACAATATCATAAGTAATTAAAAATTGTATAAAAACAATATTAGTGTTGAGGGAATTAATAGGAAGGAATTCATTTTTGTCATAATGTAACCATATTTATTGGCCCAGCAAGACAAAGCATGGCTAAGCAGAAAATTAATCTAAGATAATTCTGCAGTCAATAAGGAAAAGTTTATTAAAAGTAAAGGAATGTTAAAACATTAAATTATATCATAAATAAATGTTTTCTTAATAACATTGAGGGCTGAATTAACATTAAAAAATTTAAGAAGCAGTATTTTTTGTTGTTGTTTTTAATTTGATATGTAATAATAATAATAATAATAATAATAATAATAATAACAATTATAAAAAAATAACAATTACTCATTCATTGATTCAGAATAAAGGAATATTAAATTTGAGGAAATAATTCATTACTAAGATGTGTGCTGTAAGTATTCACAACTTTTCCTTTCTAGCTTAATTGATTTGTGCTCCCAGTACATATTGAATAGAAATGTTCTATATCAGATTTGTACTTAAAATTGCCCCTTTCATCTGTAATGCATGACTGGTTAATTCCTTGACTTGTGAACCGTATTGAGTGTGTTTTTCTGAATCTTATTTTTCAAATCTTGTTTTATTGCATTAATTGCTTCTTATAAATTGTGACAATCTAAAGAGTTACTAACAAGGTAAACATTAAAGTCTTAAAATACTATAAATCAGCCTTTCGTTGAAAGTGTAAAGTGGGTGGAAAAAATATGTAAAAAATATAATTACAGAGAGTATGATAAATGGGTTTACTGGAATATTACCTTTTTTTACCGGGCGTTTCTGGGGATTGTGAGGGGTCTTTGGCTCTTTGCATCTTTATTCTACGTATAGTGGAAATACTAGCACCAGTATACGCAGAAGCCCGATCTATAGCATGACTGAGAGGATGCAACAAAACCTTGTTCTCCTTTTCCACTTCACAAGATTTCACAACTTTTTCTATAATTTTACGTTCGCCACTACGATACGTCCTCCTAACTTTTTCGGGAGTTTTAGGTGCCTCCCTTGAAGGACCTGAACCTGCCTCAGCCATTTCTTCATATACTGATAGTAAACCTGAACAGACGTTCTTTACTATGAAAGCTACTAGCTTATGTTTCGCGCCAACGAAGTTTTAATGCTGGGAATGTTGTCATCAGTGCTCGCTGCGATCTTTTGCCTTCAGCTGTTTATGGCACCAGGGAGGGGGAAGCAAGGTCATCGTTCAAGAAAAGGTGCGCGAGTGGTACGCGGATGATCTGCAAATTTATATCTCCGGGAAACCGTCACAGGTAGCAATGCTAATAAATAAATTAAATAACGAGCTCTCATCTGTAGTAAAATGATCAATGAAAAACGGATTCAATTTAAATCCTACAAAATCACAAACCATCATAATTGGCTCTTCCCAAATGCATAATCTATTCCTGATTATTGAATGTATATCTATTCCTGATGTGCTTATAGGCAATGTTGTAGTTCCTCGTCATTCACAAGTGAAAAACTTGGGCTTAATTTTTGAGGATCATCTAAGCTGGGAATACCAGATCCGAAATGTCTGTCGCAAGATTTATGCATCTTTGCAATCCCTTAGATGTATCGACAAATGTCTCCCTACAAATACGAAGGAAATGGTAGTAAAAACTCTGTTGTGTTCTCATTTCGACTTCCGATCCGTGTGTACAACAATTTAAAAGATTCACTCGCTCAAACTCTGCAAAGAGCTCAAAATAACTGTATTAGTTTCATTTATAATATAAAAAAATACGATCATATCTCCAGAGTTTATAAAGTGAACAAAATACTAACACTAAAGGACAGGCGTTTGTATCATAGCCTTTGTCTTTTATTTAAGATGCTAAAAATGGATTCCCCGTCATATTTAACAAATTATTTCGTACATCTTAAATCCTCTAGATTTCAGAAATCTCAGTTACTCTGCATTCCAAAAAGTAAAACAAACTACTACAATAAATCATTCGCAATTACGGAGAGAGAGTGGAATAAATTGCCTTTCAACATTAAAAACTGCTCCTCATTAACATCTTTTAAGAAACACCTGAATGACTTTCTTACAAATTAGAATGTATCATTATACAATTTACATCACTGTAGATATGCGGGTGTCAAATCCAATGTCATTTTTACCTCCTTTTAGGAATGTTAAAAAGTGACTAATATGTTTAGAAATAACCGTAATGTACTAGTTGAAAATGTATTTTTTTGCGATTTGTTTGATACTGCCGGAAATGTATTTTCATCTATAGGAGCAGAGAGCAAGATAGATCCATTGAGCAAGAAGACGATCCCTTGCAGCAAGGCCAGCAGCTGAGGAAAACATCCCAAAAATCTGTCACTTCATTTTAGCTTAGTTACTATTGTATTAGGACGCAACCTGCCTGGTGGGTTTTCCCCGACTAGCGGGTTTTCCTCCAGGGTCGAGCGGCGAGTGAGGTGGTGTGTTTCTGTATTAAAAGATTACAGTGGCTCGGGGTGAATACCAGGCTGCCGCGAAGCGCGCAAACGTTTGGGGCAATGCTATTCAAACTTGTTTTTAACTTCCGTCTATGAATTTATAATTCGTCAAACAAAATTTGCCACATTTCTGTGTCTATTTTAATATTTCATTTATCTTTTTAAAAGCTGCATTTAAATTATACTTGGTTTCACCTAACTACTTACAACTTAAATATATTTTTACATTTGTATATAATATTACATGTTTGGTCTTTGCATGCATCTGACATGTGGTTAGGCGGAAGAGCGGGCCTGATGGTCCGAGCCTCGCCATATCAATAAAGGCATTATTATTATTATTATTATTATTATTATTATTATTATTATTATTATTATTATTATTATTATTATTATTATTATTATTATATTAGGCCTGTCTGTTCTCGCGGCGACTACTTGAAAGCAGTCTATTCAGCCTACCTTCCGGTATAGTGAAGGGTTTACACCATCTGCATGTTCAGCATTCAATATCTAAAGTTAGCAACAACACACTATCGGAGGGAGAGGAAAAATTTCGATACGCTGCGTTTTCTCGCTATGCTCCGCTTTAAACACAATAGCATTTAAAGGTCACGGGAAGGAGCTGGAAGGAGAGGGGGACAGTCATCCAATCAGGACCTTTAATACCAAATAGGTAAGTCGTAACGAAGCTCCCGATTGGATGACAATGTCCAGCTCGTGTCCTTACAGTGCCATTGTGTTGAAATCAGAGTATGGTTTTTGAAACGGTGGCGTTCAGAGCGTGATTTGCGCGCGTCTGGGCCCTTCCCAGACCACTGTGCGCGGAGCAGGACCAGCCTGCCTGCCCTTGACCTCGGGCCCGGGGAAATCCGATAAATCCCGGCTGCGCCCGACCTATTATGCGCGGCCGGTCGCTCTGGGGTGGAGCGCCCCCCCCCCCCCCGACCTCGGGTCAGCCGCCGTTCGGCTTGCCCTAGCCTCGCTCAAGCTCTCAACGGATAGCGGGCGTCGGCGGAACTACTGCTCTTCGGTTACGCACGGGCGGGTGGCGAAGGGCCGGAAATGCAAAGGGCAGTAAGGCCGGAAGCACGCAGTGGCGGCCGGTCCCTCAACCAACTGGGGATTGTAGCTCCATCAAATACGAGAAAGGTTCGGATCATTAGGGTCCATCGAGGAAAGGTTCGGATCATTAGGGAAACTGAAATTAGGGAGTGGGAAAACAACACTGGTTAGTACGAGCGGAGCCTAGACTGGAGAGAAATGAATAAATAAATAAGTCAATAAGCTAACAATAATTGCGTTAATCAGGAAGTTATGTTAAGTTAGTAAACAGTGGAGAAAATAGGTCATAAGTCGTAGTCACTTGTCAAGAGTAAGTACGTAAATAAGTCAATAAAATAAAATAAAAAATAATAAAATAAACTGAACCTGTTAAAGTAATAAGCACATTAGGAAGCGAAGGGAGGTGGGAATCGGAAATGTGAGGGCAGAGGCGTTGGTGCGGACGATCTCCTGTGGCGCTGGTTGTTTTCAGGTGCTGAGGAGGCCAAACACTGGAAGGAGAATGCGTGACGCCTGCCCGATTTTTTCTACTAGTTCTGCATACAAAACAAAACGAACTAGGTTTCGGAAATAGGTGTTCGTAGAACAGCACTTAGCAACAAGCGCTATTGATTGGACATGTTTTACACTAGTTCATGTCATGATATTTGATGTAGTTATTGGGACGCGCGGCCAGTACTATACGGAATATAAAAGCACGAGCGTGTCATCGGTGCACTGCCTGTCTTGCAACGAGACGCTAGAGAGGGTGCTGGGCGGGCGCTCTTTGCTTTCAAAATGATTTCATCACTTACAGAAAATTCTCTGTCGTTCACTTTAATATTGATAATTCAATGAATTTTGCCACAAGATTTTGACAGACCGCTTTATACAAAACATTCAATTTTTAATTTATATACATATATTCAATGAACATAAAGAGTTTGTTAGGAAATTTCGTACAACGATTCGGGCAACTCATTTTTCCCCATCCTCAGGCTAGTCTGTATAGTGGAGAAAAAATATGATATAATTACTGAGATGTTACTAATAAAATAACATTACAAAGAAAAGCATATTACTCGATATAGTATAACAGAGAGACTCGCCAATTTAAAACAACAGAACATCAAAATGTAATACAAATAAATATTTGCAACAGGGCGTTCAAACGCACGTCTGGCATGACAGTTACAAACCCAATGTATTGAATGGAAGCAACAAACATTTTTTGAAAATTATCCGAAACTTTTGCTTCAGGAAAATAGAAAAAAATCTCGAAATATGAAATTCAATCACATGAAGTGATATATATTTGGAAATTAAATGCTACAAAAGTACATCGACACGTGATATTCGTGGAAAATGTCAGCGAAAGCTTCCTAAAAAAACTATAAAATCTCGAAATATGAAATTCAATCACATGAAGTGATGTATATTTGGAAATTAAATGCTACAAAAGTACATCGACACGTGATATTCGTGGAAAATGTCAGCGAAAGCTTCCTAAAAAAACTATAAAATCTCGAAATATGAAATTCAATCACATGAAGTGATGTATATTTGGAAATTAAATGCTACAAAAGTACATCGACACGTGATATTGGTGGAAGGTGTTGTCAGCGACAGGGTTCCTAAAAATCTTGAATTCAATCAGCAAAAATCATTCTGAACGTTGCACCGAGCGCAATTATGTTTCAAACAGCCTAGAATGTGGGACAATTTCTGTTATAAGACCAGAAATAAGACAAACTGCTTTGTCTGTGACCGAATGCGTTCCCAAAATAACACTGGCGAAGGTAGCATTGGTTACTAGCAGAATGAACGAGGAAATAAAATAAGTAGTGTCACTATGTTTGTATGTCTCCTACTCCATTTTTCTACACTAATAAAAGTGAATTCAACGGTATATAACCAACGTCGATATCATAGAAAGTAACGTATGAATAGATACGACGTTTTCGTGGGCTCTTTTTAAGGTTGTGTCCTTGCAAAGTAAAACAAAGATTAATACAACATAAATGCGGAAAATAAATAATTTAAGTAATACGTTGGAAGAGGCATAATGACCTTTATTTTACGGCTGTCACCAAGAGCAGATTTGATCCCAATATATTCCGCCAGAGGCCAGTAACGGTATAGCAGAGCTGGTATCTAATAGTTTGGCTAGAGACAAGTAGCAGTACGTAAGATTAAAAAAAATATCTAATCCAAAGTACTGTAAAATAAACTTAAAGAAAATTATAGTATTTTATTAAAATTTTAACCAATTACATTAAAAATAATAATATTAAACCCTGTGGTTATTTAAAGTTGATCTTTTTCTCTTTCACGAAGATTGTATATGAAGCAGCATCGCCGGGTATTTTGCCAGTAAGAATAGAGAATCATCAGCGTAACGTGATTTATTGTAACAAGAGGAAGAACGTGGAATTTTGTGACTTAAATGTTCTATTTTAAATTGTTTAGGTTACATTACGCACAAACATATTTATTATGTACAGTAGGCAAATAGTATGTAATCATTTTTGGTGGAAGTATTATCACGTTTCAAATTGTCGAAAACAGTTTCGCCAAAAGCTTCGAGCGAGATACAGCGTCTGCAGGAAGAAACGGCAACAAGGCATCGCACAACGTAAGCACCGCGCGATGTTTCAACGACTTCCTCTCATGGATATTCATATCAGATCCCAGGCTTCCTGTTTCTGACCACATAGTTGCATAAAACACTAACGTTCACGCATGGCTCGTGCCTTGAATTTCACGAGTCCCTCGGAAATGTAGCAGGGACTGAATGTAAAGGAACTATTCACTGGCCCGTACGACAGCTAGAAGGAGCCCCGAACCCATTATTTTGGGGAACCTATTCAATTTTTAAAATGCTTATTATCACCACAAATCATCACCATCAACACTAAACGTTTTTATGGAAGAACGCACGTGTCAGACGATTCCCGGACATTGTATATATGAGTTTATATTAACTCAATCTATGCATTTAAAAACATTCTTCTAACATAAGAAAACTCTCTATTTTTGCTTTGCTGACAATGACTCCCATTCACGTTTTCTAGAGGACGAAATTCGTTAACAAGATTTTCTCCAAAAAAGCGTTCTTTAATTTTTTATTCGATTAGAGTAATGTGTATTTACTAAATTGGCGTGTGAGCGACTTTCATGGAAAACATCTGAAATTTTAACTAGAGGTGCATACTTTCCCGTAGTAAAGTTTGTTAATTTCCTTGGTGAGGACTGGCTTTCAGGTCTTGCTCCATTCTCTGGCCAGTTGCCATCTATCGTCACCGAAACTACATTTTCTTGACATTCTCTCAACTTTTCGCTTTCTTAATAGTAGGACCGAAATTTAACTTCAATAATATTAAAGAAGAGTAAAACCTCGTCCAAAATAGAAATTTTCATTGGAAATTTGAAGCCGTTTTTAAGAAAATGGTGAGTAAGCTTTACTGTAAATGCGAAATTTGAAGCTTTTTCGCAAGAATCTGTTGAGTTTTCAAAAATCTTTATTTGAAGTCATTTGAAGCGCTGATACTCACAAATGTAATAATGAATACAAATTGATTGAAATGTGCATATTAACGGCGTGAGAGATATTTCCAAAGAAATTATATTTGTGTAAGTTTTGAACAAACAAAATATACCAAAATAAACTTTACGTTATATTAAACAACGCATTTAGCAGTATTGAAAAGTTGGAAGGAAATTTTAGAGCCATTTTTAGCAAAATGGCTTTTGAGCGTTTCTGAAAATGCAGAATTTGAGCCCATTTTTACAGAAAACTGTTGAGTTGTCAGGAAACATTATATGACATTATTTAAAGCATGTGTACTCATAAATCTAATAAAGTGAAGAAATCGCGTCTAATGTAAATATTACCGACGTGAGAGATAAATCAAAAAAATACATTTTTGTAATTTTTGAAAAACTGCACGATAGATACGTTAGTATGCACAAGAATAGAGATCTATGGCGTTTATGCCATCTTACACAGTGCATTTAGCTCTACCCATACCAAAAATTTAAAGAATAAATTTGGAGCAGATTTTTAAGAAAATCTTGTTTTTGTTATTTTTTAAAATTGCAAATATTGCACGAACTATTGCACAAAAACTACTAAAATTTTCAAAAAAAATGTACATGAACATTATGAAAGAGTAATTATGGACAACAAGTTTCATTTGAAGGAACATTTTCTATCTTCAATTTTGTAGTTGTAGGAGAACACCGAAAAAATGTCAGACTCCTGCTATTTTCGAAAATTAAGAGTTAACCGTGAAAATCGGACCTATACCACCTTTATAAGTGTATTTTATTCTATTCTTATGATAAATTTAAAGAAAAAATTTGGAAACTTTTTGAGAAAATTTTGAAAATGTCTGGGGGGCTTCATGTAAAGTACCCCCAATTTTTTAAGAATGTTTTTTTAAAATTTCAAAGCTGTAACTAGAGCCAGATGGAGAGGAGTTTCTTCGATTTGGAAAGGATCGTGGAAAGAATCGTTTAGGCGCTAGTAGTATTCACAGGCGGACGGACGGACAGACAGAGGGATGGACGTTTTGGAGGGAAAAAACACTTTTTCTGTATCAGGGGACCCAAAACGTGTATTTCCCTTGAAATCTCGAAATCGATTTTCCGCAGCATTACATAACTTTCTCTATACTACATATATTACTCAGTGTATACGTATGTATGCGAGAATGTAAAAATTCAACTTTCGTTTTAATGCTCCGGGAACGTTGTTGATTGTCAACAGCGGTATAGTCTTGTGGATTAGTTCGTTACTTGAGGATATAAGTGTCTGAATTTGCATCGCAGGCAAGGCAAGTATTTTTGTGAGTTCAATTAGTATTATAATATTACGAATTGTAAATAATACGAGAAAATATCTACTGTTGTACCTCTACTAGTTTCAGAATGCTCAACCGTTTGGGAACCCAACTTTCGTTGCGACACTCCTGTTGTCAGTCCTGTCTTCTCCAAGGCGCGGTAGACGAAAACAATGGGCACATTTGCGTGGTAGTCGGCTCACGACAAGGCCGTACGACGTCAACTGTTTAAAGGAAATTGCCTGGAGGCTAAGAAGAGAAGCAAGAGTCGTGCGAGGATCGCGTTGAATCGAAGTAAAGCATAAGCTTATCGCATGAGACAGCTTATGACAGAGAACATCATCGTTTCTAGATGTCACCGGTGAGGTCCTGGATTCAAATTCCGATTGTTAGGCTTCCGAGACAAGTATAACTGGCTCATTGGAGATTCAATGTACCCACTGGATTCTACGAAGAAGAATTATAGAGGCCACCTATTTTATTGATTTTTCGTTTCCTCTAATCAATTCTAGGTCAATGCCAGAAAAGAGAATATCAAACAACGGACCGCATATGATCTACGCGCCACCAAATTAGTAATCAGTGTCTTCAAGAACTCCTATACGCCAATTTTTGTTGCTTTATATTATTTCTATAAAATTAGGTCCGAAACATTAAATCCACTATTTTGATTTTTACTTTCTCAACCTTACGAATGGAAGAAGATAAATTATTGTAATCCTGCGCCAGAAAACGGCGAATAGTCTCCAGAAAAAAGTCTTATTGTTGGTCCTTGGTAACGAAAAAGTGAATAAATCTTGTACATGTTTGTAATAAATTACTTCCTCTAACAAATGGGCAGCCAGAATTCATGTTTGGTGGGTCCTTGATTCGGAAAAATCGATTGACGGCAAACGTTTTTCCCAAAATTGATATTCTCCGATCGATGTGAAACAACCGATGCTTTGTGAGTTTCAAGCGGATATTTTGATTTTTGAGGACACTTTACACGAAGCCTCAAAAGCATTTTCAAAATTTTCTCAAAAAATTTATACAAATTTTTTATTAACCTTTTGTTTTTCACATGCTGGGGAAGCCATTTTGCATCATTCTTATATTCACTTCTTTTGGTATCGGCATTTAATATAAGTTGAGCAAGCTGGGCGAGCCCAATTGTGAACGTTTCTTACTTATATTTGAAAATATTTCAAACTATGAACAATTTATATTTTACTATAATTTTTATGAATCTTAATAAATTATATGGTCGAGTAACACTTGTGGATCGACGTCCTATCCTGTACAAACTGGGCATTCTCTAAAAACGTATTCTGTTATAAATAAAATTGTTGGTCTGCGGAGTCTATTAAATGAATCAGTCTTCTTTTTTCCAATAACATATTTACATCGTTTATTGATTCCAACGTTAATTTAATCAAACTTTGTTATATTTTTTTATATTTTACTTTGCGGAATAACTTCTATTCGCAAACCATTTAATTGAAATATTAATTTCTTTGATCTACCAAGGTCTTTTAAATGTTTATCTAATCTCGTCTTTACAGATTTATTAAATTTATTTGCAAGACGTTTTCCGCGATTCGTGAAGATACCTTCTCGATACGACTCGTGAAGGCTCAATCTGCGATGGAGTTCATTGAAAGTTTCCCCATAAAGAGTCTTGAATTCCATTGGGAATCTTCTGTGCTCATGTCTTGGCGTTAGGATTACAAATTGCTCTTTAATCCGAATATCGATTTCCCGAAATAGTAACAAAAATATTAAATAAACAAAGTTGGTGATCCTAAACATTATAATAATATAACATAAAATATTTGAACTAAATCACTTTTTATGTCACAGATGGACTATTTCGCCTTGTTTTCACAATGGCGTTGACTAAACGTCCTTGTAACAGGTCCTTCCGTCCTTGTAACTTTAAAATCCTAATAATTATATATCCCTATTTAAATATTCCATAGCAGCGCCTCCTACCGAATCTAAATAGCTTCTACATATGTTTTTATCATGTCCGAATCGCTCCCACAAGAGCTGTTTCCATGTCTAAATAGCTTCTGACAAAATTAAGGTCTTGATGAAAAATGTCACGTCCCTTTCCACTTGTCTGATAACTCTCTGTAGCTAATTTTGTCATTCGCTTTGTCACGTCTACCGGCAGTCGCTTATTCTGTCCTGACGACTACACCGGTAATAATTCGTGTCACTATGTAGTACATCTCTCTTGCATTCCATCATAGAATGATGTCGTTAGTAACCCTAGTGGTTGATGTGACATAATATAAACATATTTTACATCTATCTCTTAGGCTATCCACTGTCATCTAATAAAGAAACCTGACCAAGACGTATGCTGAAAATCAAGAATAATCCTGTCTTCACATCACATTATCCTAGAAAGTTTCAGTATCCAAAATATAAGAAGAACTGCTGAACATTAAGAAAATAATTTATGAAATATTTAATTCAAATTCAAATTGTAAATTAATGTTCAAATTTCTAACAATTAGTAGTTTTGACGAACTGATTTAAATTATTCTGAAACTTATTATATTTAATTATTCTGAATTAGTTTAATGTTTAAAATACTGATACTTATATTTTACATAATAGTCGTTGCTAATGATCTCAGTTTTTCGAAAAGCCAACTAAAATAAATAAATTAAATAAAGGGAAGAGTTTTCAAAAAAGATCCACAAAAGTGTATTTACGAAGCAAACAGTATACCGTGCATTCAAACGTTTAGGAGATTAGTTACAATCATGAAGCGACCAATGTTGATTCATGGAGTTCGAACTACAGTTTATACGATTATAGAGTAGCAGATACTCTGAAAAGCAGAAAAGCAGGAGTGAATACTTTGTAGTAAACTATAAATAAGACAGCAGGAAAAATAGTACGCACGTAAGGGTTCGTATTTAATTTGCGGACCAAATAAATAATCCCTTCATCTCATCTCGTGAAACTTACTTTCTAATTCTGTATGTAAATTGCGGACCAAACCATCTCAGGTGAGGAAAAGGAAATGCAGGTAAGGGGGCCGCCGCCGCCGCGCCGCGCCGCTGTCCAGCACTTTCTTGTGCCCTTCCCTTCACCTAAGCACTTACATTGATATAACATGTTTAAAACTTTTTTTCTTTTTGCATTTTTTGGCGATTTCCACTAACAAGTCATTTTTTAGCCTTTTCTGTCATTTTTAATGTACTCGCATTTTCCGCTGGTTTCATCAATTTTAAGACCATTTTAATGGTTGTTGCTTCTAATAATAGTTATGAGATGCAACAAATGTTCTTCACAGAATTCCTGAGAAACCTATTCGATTTATTCCTTCAGAAATCATAATTTCAGCATTTGTGAGTAAGTGATTTAAGGTTCTTGTGACGCCTGTAAGCCCCATTGTCGAATATGCTGATTTCGGAAAAACTAAAGACAGAACTTTCCTGGTAAAAACAGTCCAAACCTAAAGTTTAAAAATTGAGTTCACTTGAACGAATAGAAGCTTCAATTATATCAGTAAAGTATCCAACACCTTGAGTTGTTCATAGGAACTGATTTTAATGACATTTTTTACGTAATTTGTTTTTCTTTTAGGGCATTTTTATAACATTTCAGAGCATTTTATTTATCAGTTTTGGCGATGTTTTAGGTCATCAAAATTCGCTTCCTTCTTATGATTTCCCCTTGACGATCGACATGATTCAGTTATTAGCGAAATGAATATAAAACACAAATCGATTTCCAATTAGAACTAGAACGATAATGTTGCCATTTATATTTTTATTAAAAAATAATATAAGTATTAGAATTAAAAACAAAACTTCTGTCTTTAAGTACAACCTCACTCATCTACTTTTTAATAATTCTATAAAATAAAATATTTAGTAGTCACGTAGGTTAATGTATTCGTACATAAAGAATACAATTTTTCAACAAAGTTCAATAATTTAACAATCTCTACAAGTACGTAAGAGCACTAACATCAGTGTGGAAAACGCATATACATACGATTAAGATAATGTGAATTTGAAGATTCATCAATGAAACTTTCATTGAATTGTCGAAGCATCATTCACGGATTTCTCTAAAGGGATTTATTCATGCAAATTTGCAGGTTTTATTGTACAATTTTGAACACTATTCTTTATATGATAGGAGTCATTCTCGCTGAATATTAGTACAAGCACAAAATAAAATACAACAAAATACAACAATACAAGCACAAAATAAAATACGGAGAATCCCTACTAGTAAGTACAGAATATGTTGCCTGTCGCTACAATGAGCAATACATCATTATAATACATTAATTTAATGAAGTCACAGAATAAGTAATGAAAGATTCCGTGCTCATTTCGATCGGTCCGAATCGTAGATGAAGTGAAATGAAATTGTTGAACTTTTTACAAATTATTATTATTATTATTATTATTATTATTATTATTATTATTATTATTATTATTATTATTATTATTATTATTATTATTATTATTATTTATTGTGAGATTTTGTCGCCTGGGACCGGCTGTCCCTGTAGACCCCACTACGCTAGGCCACTGGTCACCTTCCACTTTTACCTGGAAGGGTAGGTAGTCGGTCCCCAATTTACCCATACCCTTCTCTGAATCGGTCCGAAATTTTCATATGGGTTCAACTCTTATTTTTCCCTCTGGTCCGCAATTTACATACCCCCGATGTAAGGACATGGCCCACCTCTCAGCAGAATCAGCAAGCTAACAGACCGGCTGAGTTAGCTCAGCACTAAACTGATGTCGCTGCACTGCCTCCGACTGGGAGGTCCCAGGATTCGAGTCCCAACGGTGACAGGAATATCCACACTAGCTACATATCTAGGTCAAATTCAGCCGCTGTCTGGAGGAGGATTCTAGCGGTCGGTTGCTCTGGTGAGTAGTTTTCCGTCGTTTCTCGGATCAACCCCAGGCGAATGCCGGAACAGTATCCTGACAAACAGGTCACGGACAGCGAGTGATTTTTCTCTCCTCTCCATTGTTTTAATCACACCCCTTACTAACAAACACTACCCCTTACATATTCACTACAATACCACACATGTCGGGAGAACAACAGGGAGCTTGTCCCGATTGAGACAGTGATCCGCTGGTGGGAGATCCTGGTTGGAGAAAATCCCGGAAGTAGACGTGAAGGTCGGCGCCGGATCTCTCCTCTCAGAGGGGGAAGTAACAAACTAAACTATACTTTCGGGACAAATGCCTATATTCTTCTGGAGTTGATCAGAGAATTGAGGATCACAGCAGCCGCCCGCTAGAAACTTTCTCCAGACAGCGATTGAATTCAATCTATCCTTGTAGCTAGTGTCGAAAGTTCTGCCACCGTCGGGACTCGAACCCTAGAACCTCACGGTCAGAAGCACTGCAGTGACCTCAATTGATTCCCTGTCTTGGCTTTTCAGGTAACTATGAGTATGTTGTGTGTATAAAAGAGGAATGGATGAATCTCTACCCCAAAACAATGACACCAACCACCAAGATGGGGCTAGGGTGACCATGTGCAAATGTGTATAAAGTACATGGCCGGGATAGATCAATAGGACTTCCCGGGAGCGAGAAAGTAATATTTAGTGGGATTGTCGTACGAGGAGCGGTAGGAACCCGAAGAGGCACTAGACTTCGAGGCGCCGATAGATATCACCTGGGGAGAGGATGAATTGAAAACCAGAAATCTATCCCGGAATCATGAGAACAAGAAATTTACTGGTACGAGGAAGTCCGCACCATTCATTAGTCAAAGTCAAAGGGTCTTTATTTTCCCAAAAACATAGAACTTACAATATTACATTTAAACATGATGGGCAAAATAACTAGGTTTCCCCTAGAAAAATCTGTGTGGGATCTCCATCACCTTTGTACGTAAAATTGTCAGCAGCGAGAGGCAGCTCGCTCCCTCGAATTAGCATGCAAGCATAACAAAACAAAGTTTTTAAACATAATACTTCTCTGCACTAACAATATAATTTATTTATTTATTTTTATTTTACGTCAAAAAACAGTTAAAACTGCGTATGACGTGCTATGGGGAAAAGTGAATTGTGTGCACATTTTCAAAATTCAGTGATCCCTACACTAAGTCATATACTACTTGAATTTTGAATAAAAAAAGCTCCCACGTAATAAAATCTATTTTCAAGAATAAATAAGCAATAAATTTTGGGCTCTTATCCATGTTGTCCTTCGGAATAATTCTTCCTGACGCGACAACATGAAAACGATAAATTGAATAACTGTATTTCCCACTGAATTCTAGAAGACGTGCACAGAAAATGAAGTTACATTTATATCCAAAAGCAAAACAAGGGGCCATCTCAGCATTTGCTCAATGGATCAGGGAAACTGGACGAAAAACCTGATCGAGATGGGGGTCATTGACCCGGAGGCTGCAGTGCAATACTTGTTACGGGTTGTTTATACACATTTATACAGTCCAAATGGTATATAATGCATTAAGTATCCCTGTCAAAATAAAAGTTACTTTCCTTGTGATGCTCAGTGTAGTCTCTAATTGTATAGAAACAGTTATGCAGCAGAAACGATTTCACTTGGGATTTAAACTTTTCTATCGAATTTAATCGTTTAATGTCATCTGTTAAAGTGTTGTAAAATAATGTACATGTATTGTATGTGATTATTTTGTAATGATCTGTTGATACTGTCACCTGATGAATATGATTTCTACGTCGAATGTTACAGTAATAGACATCGGCATTTTCTGAAAATATATTCCCGCCCTTAAGCAAGTCATTTTTGACAAAAACCACTGATTCGTAAATAAACAGACATGGTAATGGTAAAATTCCTAGATTAATGAAGAGAGGTTTACAAGAATCACGTGGGTGGGATTTGGTTATTATTCGTACAATTCGTTTTTGGAATCTAAAAGTCTGGGAGCTATAAGATGTATTTCCCCAGAATATTATGCCATATCTCAGGCGGGAATGAACATTCGCGAAATATACACAACGAGCAGTATGAAGGCTGACTGAATTTGAAAGAGTTCTGAACGCGTAGCATAATGAACTTAATTTTGTGTTCAATTCATTTAAATGGATGTTCCATTTAAGGTTTGACTGAATTGAGAGACCTAAAACTTTTGTTGGCTTAACATCAGTCAATGGTACACAGTTCATTTTCAATGAAGCACAGAATGTTTTATTTGAAATGGAAAACTGCATTAAAACCGTTTTCTTTTCGTTTACTATTAATTTGTTATTTCGGAACCAATTTGAAACATCTGATATTGGACTATTTACGGTTTCTTTATTGCAAAAGATGTTCGTATTGTAACGTCCCTCCTCCATGTATCTAACGTTCCTATATATGTAACGTTCCCTCTCTCTCTCTCTAACCTCCCTTCTATGATTGCCCGGAAATACTCCCACTTCTTATTACTTACTTTCACCAAATTACCATCGCATCATTTCTTTGTGCCCAGCTTTCACCCTTAATTATGCCTGTCCGCTAGCTGCTTTCAAAGAACCTCTTATTTTAATTACTTAAAAAATTTCTTGTATGGGCGTGAGGCTGTGGCTGCCCTATACAGGACCTAAAACAAGGTATGTGGGCACGTGGGCATGGGTCTGGATCTAACTACTCAAAAAAAATCAGAATACATTCTGTCAATTCGCTGACGAACCTACTGATGTCCGTCATTATTTATTCTTTCCTTCATCAAATTTTGAATTATTGTTTCGGCTAATCCATACATGAATGGGATTGCTGCCCACTGACGACACACATGAAATTACCCCACAAAAACAAAACACATAAACAATACGATAACATATCATAGATCACTTTAACAACAAAACCAAAAATACTATTCATTCACACTGACAAATATATATATATATATATATATACATATATATATATATATATATACATATATACATATATACATATATACATATATATATATATATATATATATATATATATATATATATATATATTAATTTGTGCCCAGCTTTCACCCTTAATTATGCCTGTCCGCTAGCTGCTTTCAAAGAACCTCTTATTTTAATTACTTAAAAAATGTCTTATATGGGCATGAGGCTGTGGCTGTTAAATATATATATATATATATATATATATATATATATATATATATATGTTAAGATATACACACACACAAACTCATTCACACTGAATGCGCATTCTGTCGGCTCAATTTTAAAATTATTTATTTTACGACAGAACTTGATCTTCAACAAAGGCGTACTGGACTTTCTTTTCTTTCAATAAACACGTGAAATAGATAAATAAATAAAGTTATCGTCCACTTCCCCTTTTTTTGCTGGCTGCATATTGCGACTCGCGATATATCGTTGTTGCCTGGACCAATACCGCATACCACGCAGTATTTTCTAAATTATACTGCAACTGCTCTTCGTTACCACGTTGCACGGCCGAAATTCCACCGACACACTAGTATCTTCGTCGGGCGCCTATTTTGTCATTCTAATATTTCACCTTCGTTATAATATTAATATACTACTGTCTGTCCATGGCGTACTTATGTTTCTTTGAAACCACTCCATTACGCGAAACATAATATATACGCAAAACTGCTATTGTTCTGACACGCATTCTCACTACGAATGTTTTTGTCCGATAACAATATCAAGTAAAAAAAAACATTAACTGTTTCTCGCGTATTTTTATACTGAACAATGTCTTACGCGGATCATTACATCACACGTCTAACCATCAGCGTATTTTTCCCACCATCTCATTCTCATTGTTGTCAAGATTCTTCATCTATTTTGCAACGAACATTCACCGATCGCTTGCAGGTCTTCACAAATAATATCATAACCTTTTCATTGAATTCTGTCTTTCAACGTCATTTCACTTCATTATTAATTCCTCTTATTCTTTTTCATCTCTGTGGTATTTGTTTTATTGCTTCCCGATGTCTAATAACGCTAAATTAGCTTAATTTTGGTCTTGTTGCGTCGTGACATAACTGTGACGTCATCGCGATGCGTCATTACTCTTATATTAATTCTAATTACATAAATTGGTTTTTAATTTCTCTCTCTCTTCCGCCCTCTCTTGTCTTCTCACCTCCCACTCTTGTTATTTCCTGCATATGTTTACACTTTGAACCAAAACTGTTTTTGGGGGATTCTGGATTATTACAGTATCATCCGCAAAGAGATCTGTTCTTCCTTTTCGAATCGTCGAGGGCATATCGTTTACGTAAAGTAGGAACAGCATAGGGCCTAAAATCGATCCTTGAGGAACTCCACATGCAATGGGCAAAGAGTCGGAAATGTGCGTACGTAATGTTCCATCATTCCAGTAAGGTATTTCCACTCTCTGAGATCGTTGTTTAAGTTACGAACATAACCAATCTAGAGCAATACCACGGATTCCATATGAAGGTAATTTTGAAAATAAAATGTCATGATCAAACAAAAAAACATTCAGATATAACAAAAAACACTCAGATCTAAACATATACCACCATACTAACGAACTTCATACCAGAAAAAAGTATAATGTTACTGTTCAAGTGTAATCAAAGAACATTTTTAGATTATACAAGATTTTCAAGAACAAAAAAATCGAACAATGTATTTCACGTAACTATCACAAGAAAATCGTTACTGTTGTCTTTCGAAAAAAGCCATTTTCTTTTTTTTTTCAAAAACTGACCGAGTATAGTAAAAACACCTATTTCATTGCTTGCAATGCTGTGCTACACTACTACAAAATATTTGATGGGCTGTTAAATTTGATTTTGAAACATAAGAGGTTTCATATCTTCTCAAGTTGTGTATTTTTTCATGTGGAATTGAAAATGCTGTGGTTCTGATGAAAAATATTTTTAAGATTTTAAAAATATGTGTCTTAAGGGAAGAATTTGGAGATCAAAAAAATTGTTCGTGTATGATTATACTTCGCTTTGAATGATATTATTGTTCGCTTTAAATGTTATGTTGATCTCATAAAACGTTTTTGAAAGGTTATAATGGGAGAAATTATTGATCGGTACGCCCCACTCCAACATGAAATTCCATATAAGAGCCTAGAACCAACAAGTGCATGATAAATCCTAATTAATACTTTCCTAGGACATACTTGACGGAGTAAATAAAATTTTCTTAGACTGTTGTACAGCTCTTTTTTTAATATTTTAACATGATCCCTCCATGACAGTTGACTATCAATAACTAATGCTAAGTACTTAATATTAAAAACTTGATCTAATTCGAAGCAATCTCAATAATTATTCTTAGCTTTTATACATCTAATTTCATGAAATTTTAAGGGAGTGTTAAAATTAACTTCACAGCTTAAACCAAATATCATATACTTAATTTTATCACTTAAGATCATAAAATGCTTATCAAACCAGAATCTAAGAAATGATAAATCTACAGTCATTTCATTATATAGCGTGTTAATATCCCTATTTTTATAAATAAATGCCGTATCATCAAATAAAGGCAACTAAACGACCATTGAAACGGCCATTACATAAGTCATTTATATAAATCAAAAACAAAATTGGCCCTAATACTGATCCTTGCGGTTCTCCACATGTAATTGAGCCAGACTCACTTTCACAATTACCGATTTTAACTGTTTGTTCCCTTTCAGAAAGATAGCTGACAAACCATTCAAGAAGTAGACCTCTCACTCCGGCTAACTATAATTTATCAATCAAAATTCCATGGTCGATCGTGTCGAACGCTTTGGTAATGTCAACAAACAAAGCAGAAACCTTATTGCCCTTATTCAATGGATCATAAATAACTTCCATAAATGTAATTAAAGTGTCCTCTGTGGACTTACCCTCTCGAAATCCGAATTGATTGCTACTGAAAAAGTTATATTTATTTAGAAAATCAATTAATCTTTTCTTAACAATTTCTTCGCGTATTTTTGCAAACACACTTAACGATGAAATTGGTCGGTAGCATTTAGGTAACTTACGATCTCCCTTCTTAAAAATTGGAATAACAGTTGCTTTTTTAAGCATTTCGGGAATTCTCCAGAAGATAAACTTAAGTTATAGCGATAAGTCAGCACATTAATGAACTGGGCTATTCGTTTAACCACAGTGGAAGTGATATTATCAAAACCAGGCGCTTTGTTATTTTTCAAATTTTTAATTACCTCTAACACTTCATCAGTTGTAAGTCGTATAAAAAAGGATGTTTGAGGAGTATTACTTTGCTGGAATATTTCATTATACTCCGGAAATTGGTAAGTACGTACTTTTAAGATGCATTGTTAGTCTACTGGCAACACTTAAAAAATTGTGAATTAACCGCATTAGCTATTTCAAACTGTTCAGTCACCACACCATTTGCACCTTTAATTTCGTTGATTTCGTAATTGCTTCGATGTTCACCAATTAAGTCATTGCTTGTGTTCCACTGTGATTTCATGTCATTAGCAGGGTTTTTAAACTTCTCCCTAAAATAATCCTCTTTTGCTTTCTTTATATCGAAATTCAGTCGGTTTCTAAAGTTGTGTAATAACGTTTTAGTTTAGCGTTTTTAGGTTTTTTCATCACCTGTTTAAAGATTTGCCTTCTTTTCTGTATTCTTATTATTAAGCTATTAGTGTTCCAAGGCTTCAACTTCAATAATTTTTTACATACACTGTATATTTACAATTATCTACTAATGACTGTAATGAGTCTATAAACATATCAAAAGCATCCGACACAGAATTTTGAAGATAAACATTAATCCAACCTTCAGAATTGAGTAAGCTAATCAGCTTTTCCATATCCATTCTTTTGTAAGAATCATTAGTTCCAGTAATAATATTATTTGATAATTTAATCGGCAATAGAATAGTTGAGTGATCTGTAATGTTGTAGTGGAACACGTTTGCTTTAAAATCATACTTAATAGATCGGTTGTTAAAAAATCTAACAAATGCATAGTCTATATATGTTGCAGAATGTTCTACAATGCGAGTAGGCTCATTTACTGAGTTGATCACTCCTTTACTAGCTAAGTTTGTTAAATAGTTGTCTGATTCATCCCTTTGATACAAAATATTCAAGTTCATGTTGCCAATGTATACAATATTATGATCTTCCAATTCAGTTATTGAATCAATATCATTTGTAAAATCTGCCCGTGAACTACTGTGTAAGCGATACACAGCAAGTAAAGTAAACTCTAAAAGGTTACCGACCTTGACGTTTAACTGGAGTACACCAGCTGACTGAATGTCATTTCTCTCTCTCACCCCGCTATACTGGTAGCAGTCACGAAGATATACAATGGTGCCCCCTGCCCTGTAATCCTCATTACATTTAGCAATTAAATTATATCCTTCAATTTTGTAACTATTCAATTCATATTTACTTATCCATATTTCTGTTCATAAAATTACATCCGGAAACAATTTAATTGACTCCAAATCACTTACAAATAAATTAAAATTTTGCCTTAAACTTCTAATATTTTTATTTAGAACGAGAAAATAATCAATTTCTTCCATTGTTGTTAAGTTAGGTAAATGATAATTAAAACTCGCCAGCCCGATCATTATCAGCAGTTGTGATCTGACCATGAAACGACAATTTACTGTCACAACACTCAATCTTGACAACCGGTCCGTTTTTTACTAGCCCTTGGTAGATTGGTGATTTCGAACACTTGCCACAGTCTCCTATGTTAGTAAAATAACAAGTCACTAAGTAGCACAGTATTAGTAGCACATAAAACACAGCTATCTTAGGAGAACGACACAAAACCTTCCAGCGTTGCACAGATAACAGGGGATATGAAAATCCAACAACACTAGCGAGCACCGTACACCACGTCCACACGCTGCTGAAGTCGACTCATTACCATCACTAGTTCTCAATGTGACCACGTATCTCGAGTGTGGGCGTGGGCCCTTTCATTTTGTCTTGGGCGAAGAAGGTCCTGTGCGTATGCAAGTCGGCAGGGACGATGGAGAAAGAGAGAGAGAGAGAGAGAGGGAGAGCGGAAGTTGCGCAACGCCGAGGCGCTCCACTCTGTCGCGTGCGTCGACACTTGACCCGGAGCGGGAGGCGGCGACTACTTAACCCATTAGTGCCCGAATTGATTTGGCTGCTCGTCACGCGCGCTCATTGTCCTCGTGTCCGTGTGCGCAGAGGCATGTTGGGGGTAACTGGTGGGATCTAATTGCAACTTTTGTCGTCGAATTGTCGTAACGTTGCTAAATTATACCGCAGGAGCCCTCCTAACAACCAAATGCGTTGGGTATGTAGGCGATTAGTTACTTTTTCGCATACAATATACAAAGTAAAGTGAAAGTATGTAATGTTGCAGCAAAACGAACGGCAATTTTTTCGAGAGATGAATTTGTATTGTAGGTCCCTGGTACCGAAAAAATAATCCGGAAAATATTATAATTCTTGTTAATATTTTATAGTAAATAATTCCTCCAGCCCATTGTGTAGTCAGAATCCACGTTTTGTGAGTCTCAGGTATCAATTTTTTTCTCAACAATGGCTTCAAAGTTTTATTACTTTTTATCGGATAGAACAAAGTACGAATATAAAAATGGCGTAAATACGATTTTCGTTGAATTCTCTGAATTTTCGTAAATGGCAAAAGTTTAAAATTATTTGCCTTCCTACAAATACATTATTGAGTTTAGAGATATTTCTTCTGAATGAAACCTGTCTTTCAAAAGTAGATCTTTATATGAGGTCATTAACATTTTCTCTTCAAAATATGAGTATATTTCGCGTGAAATAAAGACGATTTAAAAACCGTAATTTCTTAAAATCGGCAAAATTGTTTTTTGAACTCACTCTTCCTGCTAAAGCGTCTTAGTACGGATAGTACTTGATGCACTAAATTACATGACGTAAAAGTATTTTCGGTGTACTGTACTATATTTATTTTTTAAATTACACAATTGTATTTAAATATCTCGCACGTCGTTAAGATTATGGACACTTTTATACACTATTTCTTTGGTGAACACAAGTGTTTCAAATTATTTTTTATGAAGTTTCTAAACAAATTAAAGGTTTTTTGTATACATGTGCTCAATATTGCACATTTTCAGAAAGTTCAAACATTTATCCAAAAACGGCTCAAACATTTTCAATTAAAATTAGTATATAGAACCATAATTTACTCTTTACTCTTATATACTATTTCTAAAATCATTTCTCAATTCGCTATAAGGGGACTGAAAACTCGAGAAAATATGAAAAAATTGTACTTAGGCGTTGGTAGGTATCAGCTGGTAAGAAACCGAAAAGCTATCCTAGAAAACTGACTAGTACGAGAATGTCATTCATTCAGTCATCATTCATAGCACGACTAGTTTCTATAAAAAGTTGTAATAACCGCTGCTCTCGCTGGGCGTGGACCATCCCCAGTTAGTTTTACACAGGCCTCCCCCTCCGACTTAACCATAAACGCGTATGAGCAAAGCGCATCCTCCTCCCTAAGTTAAGCTAATTTTACACGTATTTCGTGATATCATCCTCCGACCGCCCCTTAGCAATTCACACTGTTGAACCCAGCCATCCCCAGGGGATGTAGTACTTTATCCTAATATTTAACTTACCCTCTCCCCGACTCTCTGGGGATCTACCCTGTGGAATGAATCCACAGGGTAGATCCCCAGAGAATAAAAAAAAACATAGACTTAGGCAAATGTATATTGTTCAATCATAACAATCTTTTAATTAAAGTTATACATCTTTTATACTATTCACAGTGGTTTCCTTTACATAAGAAATCTAAATCTAATATAGGTGACTTTGAAATATTAAAATCTGGAAGAGACATCATGTTATGCTTATTATCAAGAATGCAATACAAATTTGACAAATATTACATTCCTTTATTAATGTTACATCTCTAGTATCATACATATAATGTCTATTTACATCTAGATTTACACAGAATTCTTGAATCTACTCCATTAATGTACTAAAATATTACAAAAATAGAGCACAACTCTTTTGTATGCTCTTACATTACTGTATTAACAGTGTCTAGTAATAATTTACCACATGACACGTACGTGATTTTATGACAGTCCGGATGAAAATTCCTGCGTAAAATACTGGCGTCACGACAAGATTCACACCCGTCACGCGTAGGCGATCCACACTCCTGCGTGCGTAGACATTCGACCCGTAGTGGGAGGCGGCGGGGGCGGGGCCGCAGCTGGGCCGCACGCACCGCCGGCGCCCACCCTCTCCGCGCCTGCTTCTCCTCAGCGACGAAGGCCAGCCGGGCGTGCACCGATTGTAACACGCGGCCAACGTTTCCCAAGGCTGCCTTCACAAGGAGCCACTCGGTGGCGCCACCAAGTAGCGGCAGAGCCCTTCACATGATTGATTGATTGATTACTAGTGATTCCGGTCCCGTCAACTGCTGAGGTCATTTGTTATAATGCACTGTTTGTGTTGTACATTTTCTTGCTCTGGAGGTGGCGGTGATCTTGCTCCGCTAGACGGCGAGATCCGGTGCCGACTTACCGTCGGCTAGCAGGATTTTCTCCAACCAGGTATCTCCCACCAGCGGGGCACCGCCCCAGCTCTAAGCTCCTGACCGGTATGTGTGATAGTGTAGTGCATGTAAGTGTAAGTAAGGGGTATGACAGGACAAGGAAGACGATGGAAAGATCGCGCGCGGTCCTTGACCCGTTTGTTAGGGTACTGCTCCGGCATTCGCCTGATACCGATCAGAGAAGCCGGAAGCTACAATTCTTCAGACAGCAACAAAACTCGACCTGGCTTTCTGGTCATTGTGTCGAAAATGCTGTCACCGTCGGTACTCGAACTTAGGACCTCCCGGTCAGAGACATTACAATGCCATCATATGATGCCCTGAGCTTTTCCCTTCACTTTTCCCCATGGCACGTCATACACAGTTTTAACTGTTTTCTTGACGTTAAATAAATAAATAAATAAATAAAGCCACTTCTCCCGGTCAGAGCCCTTCACACACAGACATCGCCTGCCACCACTGACCGTCAGAGAGAAAGCTTTTCGTGAGTCGTACCGCAGTGGGCTCAGGCGGAAGAAAGGCAGCCAGTAGGAGGAAACCGTTTCAGTGGCGCTACTAGTGTGAACGCTGCCATTTAGAACTGTTTTTAGTGGCGATGGTGCGTCTGCGCTGCTGGAGGCGGGAGTTCGCCACAGAGCGCCACAGCAGCGCAACTACGCCGCTCGTGTGAAGACCTCCATTTAACTTAGGGGTGTCCAACTTTCAAGGCCTCGCGGGCCACACCTAAATCTTCAATGCGGTTGTGGGCCGTACTTCCATTACTCGGGCGGCCCACACGAACCACACTGACTTCGCCGTATTGTTGATCTCACTTTGCCCAGCTGTTCTAATACGGGGGGTGGGGATTATGGAGCCAGGCGTGATATCAGGCCGTACCAAGCATAACGCAATGAAATACATTGCGATGATTTTGAATTTCTGAATTCGCCAAAAAAATTCCTTAAATCTAAACTTAACCTATTTTTAAATTAATGTGCGTTGGCCCCGACAAGGCGCGTGCGCAAGGCGCCTAATGTTCTTACCCGACATGGGTGAAAAGAACTTTTACTTTCGACTAATAACCTTTCGCGAGCCGACAGATTTCACCGAATGCTTTGACAGAGAGAGATGGCTCAGGGCATTAACTAATGTGACTGCAGTCCCTCCGACCGGGAGGTCCCAGGTTCGAGTCCCGACAGGATTTTCGGCCGGTGACAGGATTTTCGACACTAACTTGTCAGCTAGGTCAAATTCAATCGCTGTCTGGAGGAGAATTCTAGCAGTCGGTTACTCTGATCGGTAGTTCTCCGTGGTTTGTCCAATCGACATCGGGCGAATGCCAGAGCAGTACCCTAACAAACAGGCCACGGACCGTGCGCGATCTTTCCTTCCTCTGCCTTGTCCTATCCTCCCTCATCCCTTACATACACACTTACATTAACATGCACTACATTATCACATATGCCGGGAGGCCGGTCGAGAGCTTAGAGCTTGTCCTGGCTGGGGCTGGTGGGAGATACCTGGTTGTGGGAAAACCACCGCTATCCAGCGGAGAAATGTCGCCATCCAGCGGAGGAATATCACCGCCACATCCCTATCAATAACACGTACAATACTTATGGGACTAATGACCATAGTAGTTGACGCATCCTAATTCACTAGTAATCAGTCAATTACCGAATGCTTTATCACCAGCAGCGCCATCTACCTACCTCCCCAAAAAGGCATAAAGCGACTCCATTCCGTTCTGTTTTCTGTAGAGTCACTTTGTTCAATTACAATTTATCCACATCTGTCTGTTTTCAAGAAACATTTGCATGTCCTTTTAGAGCACTGTCAACGTTGAAAACCACCGCTTAAAAGGTTGAAGGAAACAAAACGTGAAATCACCTATCACGAGCGACTTCTTACCTCGCTGACAACATACACAATTCCGCAGAACCTACCATGTTCATGTGCACTCGAAATTTTGTCTGAACTGGTGCGAGAACATCTATATACGATACTTATGAATGCAAACTTAACTAAAATGTTTACTCCTTCCTTCCACACCGGATGGACGATACGGGTTAGAGTCAGACTAGCCTTTCTCATGTACGAAAAGTGAAGGGCGATTGGCTGGAAAGCGACGGTGAGGGATAACTGATAGCGGGATGCTCTCGGGTGGTACCCGGCGGAGATGCTCAGGCTCCTGAATTCTTTTTTGATTGATTGATTTTTTCGTGTTTCAGGGCGCGTCAACTGCTTCGGTCATTAGTCCCGTTAGTGTAGTGCATGTTTTTTTGGGAGATGGCGGTGATCTTCCCCCGCTGGATGGTGAGATCCGGCGCCGACCTACCGTCGGCTAGTGGGGCTTCCCCCTAACCAGGACTCTCCCACCAGCGGGGCACCGCCCCAGTCGGGACAAGCTCTAAGCTCCCGACCGGTCTCCCGGAATATATGTAGTGCATGTTAGTGTAAGTGTGTGTGTAAGGGGAGAGGATAGGACAAGGAAGAGGAAGGAAAGATCGCGCGCGGTCCGTGGCCCGTTTGTTAGGGTACTGCTCCGGCATTCGCCTAGTGTCAGGCTCCTGAGGAGCCCTTACGGATCCTTTAGTCATGAGACAAAGTATGCTGACACCTATTTACGTTACAAATTTCTAATGGGCACAGATATTGAAAGAATACTATTCAGCCCATAGGAGTGGTCTCTTTGGATCGTTAGATGCCCAGGAACTCAGAAAAAAAATACAAAAACATCTGTATTACTAATTTCTAATGCGCATAGAAACTGAATGAAAACTATACAACCTCTGGCTTTTTGAGGGGTGCCTGTGGTTTCGTAGGATAACCAAGAACTCACGAAAATCTACAAACAATGAAATAATTTTGATTTTGACTGAAAATGCAAATTTTGTATTTGTGTTATTACTCCGCATACCGGCTGAATTATCATACGCAAGGGAGCCAATGCTAACAGCACATCTAGCGTCATGTGACAGCAAGTCTCCAAGGAAGAGTTCGCAAATTTAATTCTATTCATTTTAATTAAATTTGAATATAAAATCCAAACAATGTATGGTCGCAACTCTTCTAGTCTGATGTACTTTCACGTTATGGTTACTACGCACTCCGGAATGCGATGTTGGGGAACCTAAATCAAACGTTTCCAGAAAAGTTGTTCTGAAGGGTACATTCTTTCAGTGTCATCTGAAAGAAAATTTATTCATTTACAAGCTTGTATTCTACAATATACCGTTACATTCTTATAGATTTATATTAAAATATAATGTAGATCAAATTGTCCTACAAAAGGAGATTATCTCCTTTGTCAGTCTCAGACTACCCAATAGGCTGAGTAGGCTGCAGCCTGGGGCGCGTAATTTTTGCGGGCGGACGAATTTCAGCGGAAATTTCATAAGGAGAACTTTTGAATGTTTTTATAAAAATATTTCTTTCCGTATTTGTATCGTAAGAATCCCATAACTTATGAACGGTTCACGATATCGAAATGCAGTTTTCGCTCAACCATATGAACTCATGAGGCAAGTAATATGCCGTAGAGATGGAAATAGTATAGATAATATACCGTAGTAATATACCGTGCTAGATATGACGATACTATTGAAATCTGCCTCAAAGCAGACATGACTGTGAATGAACTTTCAGGGTCCGCATTATTTCAAAGATACAAAATTGTCTCTTTTAAAATTATTGAAACAGTAGTGACTCAGATGGACTATTGGTTTCAAGATTTTTTTAAAATTTCATTTTATTGAATTTCTTGACGAAAAGCAGTTTTCTACATACAAAGCGTCCTTTCGTTCAGAAAAGTTTTCTTAAAACAATGTACTACATGCTTTGTCTATGAGCAGCTTCTAAATGAACTGACAAATGTATACATTGATAATGCAAAATACATGGCTGCAGATTTGTTGCTGAAGTCTTTGTTAGATAAATTGGTCTAGAAAAAATTATCAAGAGACGGTTCTTTTGATACAACTCAGTCTAACTTCCTCTTCGCCTACAGCATTATGTGAAAATAATATGATTACATTAGAGGGTGAAGACATCCCTGAGAAATTCCATGGGAAATATCAGAATCGGTAATTTCAGTATACTGATTCAGTATACCGTTCAATTTCAGTCAAAAATGTAAGATAAGATTTTCAGAATACTCAAAGACTCTAGCTTCGCCACTGTCAATAACGTCAAAAAATCAAATTAAGAGAAGGGCGCTAAAACATTTAACAGCCTAGGGCGCCCACAAGTGAAAATCCTTAGTGCTATCTTATATAATGCACATAACAAAATAATTCTATAAAACGAGGATTATCCCACGGAGTGGCTACGCTGATACTGGACCTTTTCCTTCCGAGTGCTCAAAGTCCTGCACCGTGTCTGTAAACAGCTGCGTCCGGGGCGTAGATTCTCTAGCAACCTGATATTCAACGCACGGGTAACGGGAGCCGTCTCATTGTCGACACATTTAGCTCTCATCACATCTGCTTATGGCGTCGGCCCAGGCAATGGAGCTGAGGCGTGAGGTTCGCGCAGCCACCGTTGGATCACAGCATTAAAAAACTCAAAAACCCACGGTTTTTGAGAAAAAAATCTTGGAATCGTCTAGTGTATCCATAAACGACTCATTAGTTCGTCACGAGGAGACTGAGGTACGTCAAATAACACGTCATTCGGCTCGATTGGTGGACGCAAAGGGATCTAATTGTGACTGACTGACAGACGCACGGACACACGGACAGACGCAGATTACTCGAATTAATTTTTGCACTTATTTCTGCTGAATCTAATTGAGGTACATGGACAATGCTGAATCTAATTCCAGGACATGGTCGATGCAATTGTAGGGATACTTGTCCTGGAGTTATGTCACCCAATTATTCTGTCAATCCGCTAATTGAGGGAACGTTTGCTTGTCCATTTTTCTGGAAGAAAGTGAACTTCACAGTAGTTTTTTTAGGAAAGGTTATTTTTCACAGAGTTTGATTAAAAGTCTATTGCAACTTTAAATGAAAATATTATGTTAGTGAACTCGGGCCATTTAAGATTTGATGATTGTAACCTGTTCATTTATGTCCAGTTATGTTGATGACTAGACCTCAGAATTTTAGGCACAAAAATGTGATGATTTAGACAACTAAAATAAGCAACAAAAGTTTGAAATTAGGCAGTATTGGGTATCAAAAGTGACGTTTTAGGCACATAAAATAGGTTTCAAAATGATTCAACCAGATATTAACAAACATTAGAAATGAAAAATCATGTTTCTCGTATCTAAAACTGATTACAAAAGGATTAAATTGTGCACTTTTTATTACTCAGGAAAGCCAAGAATTTTTATATTTATGGTAGTGACTACATGCATATTACTTTATTCACTTATATATAGAGCAGCAGTTATATACAGCAGCACAGTAATATAATCAAGATTTTCTCCAAATTTTCTGCAGTAAGACTGATCTGTTATCAGTAACTTATATGTTAAAATCATTTTGTAAGCTGAAAAAGACCTTTCCACTGACATATGTTTTAGGAGTAAACTTAAATTTAGTCACATTTCTCAAGTCCAATCTCCTGAAGCTTCCCCACCCTCACCCACAAAAACTTGTACCACACCATCCATTACACCATATCCAGAATTTTCTATTACGCTCTCCCATTTGAACACCCATTTGTCCCCAACGGCTCCTAATTTTCACTTCGGCGTCTCGCACCACGGACACTTGATCTCCCAAAGGCTTTTTTCTTTGCGTATGGCTATTGTTGAGGGCAGAAATGAAAATTTTTATATTTTGCTGGGCGGTATATTGTGTGCTTCACCTTTCCGAGAGTTGGCTTTTGCCTGGTCTGTGTCTTTCCTCGCCTAGATTGCGTGGACGTCGCGCCGGATAATCAACCTCAACCTGTCAACAGCGCAGCTGCCCGGGAATGGGTGCAATTACCTAAGAAATGAGTGCTAATCGGAGACGAGCGTGAAACATACTCTTTATATTGACATCCAGAGCTTGTATAGGGCGAGTGATTTTGGAGAATAGATTCGTTCGTAGAATAGTTAAATTGCGTAATCGATAAGGGAATATTCGGGAAAGTATTTGCTTATTCGGTATAACAAGTTTACAGAATGTGTAATTAAGATAATGCATTTATTGTCCACCAACTTCCAAAGGAACTAAATAGGCATTTGTCCTAAAATTCGAGATCTACTGATGACTTAATTCCCATACAAATATTTTCTTGACTTAATTTACAAAAATTCTTACAGAATTCTTTTTCGAGTCAGAATCGAAACAAAATGAATCGCTCGCGAAAACTGTCCATAATCTCCAACTGCGTATATTGAACTGGCATTTTGATCCTGTGTATTGTGTGTGTGTGTGTGTGTGTGTGTGTGTGTGCGCGCGCGCGCGTGCGTGCGTGCGTGCGGGCGTGCGAACAATGTGTGGTAAAACTAGTTTCTGGTGAATTGCTCGGAATTCGAGAAAGCAATTGCGTCAAAAGTTGCTGGCAGAGTGATCGCGCAGTAGGGAGTTTATCAAGTTAAACTTTGCTTATAAGACACAAAATACTGCAGTAAGAAGATTCCACGGGGTCGCCTGTTCTGATTATGCACTTGGTTTTGTCTGGCTCTGTTTAAGGACGATCACATCGCGTAACTTCTTGTCTTATCAAATGCGGGCTTGGGAGGAGAGTGGCATTCCGCCAAAAATAATTTGTGTGCAAGGTCGTTCTGCTGGGGTTCTAACCTACGAAATCTTCCTACCGCCCATCTCAATGGCTCAGTGGCAATCTCTGCAGCATATCTGACTGGGATATCTTACGTTTTGAGTGCGGAGCATGGCAGATTTTTGACACTAGCTTTATAACTATGACGAATTCAGCCGCTGTTGTAACGGCCGCGGCTCTGATTGGTGGTTTTCTGTTGTTTCTCCGATCAACACCAGACGAATGCCAGAACTGTACCCTAGAAAACGAGCCACTGACCGCGCGTGATTCTCTCTTTATATTTGTCCCTTACTCTCTCCTCATCCATTCTTTCACTTATATTCATTTTACTTCGATTTATTTATAATGTCACCTCAGATCAAGTTACACTGTGTTGCCACACTCTCGCGCAGCTGGCAGGTGGTAAGCTGACATGGTTGCGGAACCAGCCCCATTGAGAAAGACGTTCGCTTTGTCAACACTGTAGTGACGAAGTTTCCTGCTGGAGACTGCCTTCCCTCTCCCTTTTTCGTACTTGGCCTTGAGGTGCCATTACAAATAAATCGAAGAATAGACTACTATGCTCATCAGACGACCTGTCGGAAGCTTCGAGCTTACATACGGTAACGAAGATACCGGGAATCGCGCGCGATCCGTTGCCCGTTTGTAAGAGTACTGCTCCGGCATCCGTCTGTTGTTGATTGGAGAAACTACGGACAATTGTCGATCAGAGCAGCCAGCTGATAGAATTCTTCTCCAGACAATGGTTGAATTCGACCTAGCAAGTGTCAAAAATCCTGCCACCGACGGAACTCGAGCCATACGACCGCGCGCCGGGTCAGAGGCACTGCAGTGTCCTCATATTGATGCACTCAGCTACCTATGTCGGTCAACTTCCTCATGAGAACAGTTTTAGGCGATGCTAAACTTTTAGAACCAACCACAATACCTTTCGCCGGCCAAAATATATTATACACATTCTACGGATATGGGACCATTTTAGCCGCCCCTCGGCGCTTTTCGTGGGTTAGAGCGTAAGCCGCGGGTAAGTTCCATTTGATTGGTTGATTGACTGGTTAGAGATTCCGGGCGCGTCAACTACTAATGTCGTTATATTTGTAAGTGTAGTGCATGCTTTTTTCTCGGGAGTGGCGCTGATCTTCCCCCGCTAGATGATGAACTCCGGCTCCGACCTACCGTCAGCTAGCGGGGTTCTCCCAAACCAGGTATCTCCAACCAGCGGGGCACCGCCCCAGCCAGGACAAGCTCTAAGTTCCTAACTGGTCTCCCGGCATGTATGGTAATGTAGTACCTGTGTGTGTAAGAAAGGGGTGAGGATAGGACAAGGAAGAGGTAGGAAAGATCGCGCGCTGTCCGTAGCCCGTTTGGTAGGGTACTGCTCCAGCATCACCTGATATTGATCGAAGGAACCGCAGAAAACTACTCAAAGCAACCGGTCGCTAAAATTCTCCTCGCGCAGCGATTGAATTCGACCTAATTAAATAGCTAATGTTGAAAATCCAGAAATAATCATGACTCGAACCTAGGCCCTCCTTGTCAGAGTCACTGCAGAGATACGAGTTCATGCCCTGAGCTACCTCTCCCAGTGATAAGTTCCAGACCCACTTTGATTTCTGCATTCTTGTGGCAAAGAGGCCAAGGGCATGGGAAGATGGGGCGAGATTTCTTTGTGCTACCCGCAGGACTCTCACTGGTGGCAACTGCCTTAGCATCACTGTTTCACGCAATGCTAAACGGGATACGTGACAGTTTTACCTACGACTGTTTACCTGTGCGACTTGTGTAATCTGTTTTAAAACATCATTGGCCAAAAACTACTCAACAGTCTCGGGATACGTGACAGTTTTACCTACGACCGTTTTACTCGTGAGTCTTGTGTACAACCCATGATTAGAAATGGCAGAGTTTAGCTAATAAATACGTGAGAATTAACGTTTGAAACACAACCAAGTATGAAGAGAGAATGAATGAGAGCAGAAAATGTCTCTGTGTTTGGTAGAGATGGTAGATTTTAACAATTGTTAAAAATGCAAAATATTATCAAACGATGAGAAAATTAGTTCCGTGGTGGTTGCCGATATCTTGTGGTAATCCATGTTATAGGTATAGGGATAATGAAACCACAATAGTAAAAAAATAAATAGTATATATCTATTTTTGCCCAGATGTACCTTTCGGGAACAATATTTTCCCATCCTCAGTAGGTCTTGCCCAAGCAACGTGGATAACACCTAAACATTTAAAATGAAACTGTATAAGTTCCAGTGATGAACCACTAGGGTGGCCGCCATCTTGTGGAATGGTGGGAAGTCAGTTTGTGGTTTTGTTGTGGTTTGTTTTATTGTGGTTTGATTATCCCTATACCTAGAAAATTAGTATTTGAACATTTCACGGTCGGTGCATAGGGTAGCCAACCGTCCTCCATTAGGGTGGGCTATCCTTCATTGAGTCACTTTCTCTCTCGTCCTTCTTTATATTTTTAATGTCCTTCTTTAAATTTTTAACACTCGTCATTTATTTTATCACTTGTATAACATCTGCTTCGTTGTACCATTTATTGTTTAATTTAGAACAGAAAACATGAATTTTCTTTTTCTGAACACTAGCCCACGCATGGATGATATACTCTACTGAGTCTAGCTACTAATGTAAAAAAGAGGCGCGCAGACCATCTTTATCTGCATTTTGTGAACGAATATTTTCTCTTGAATTGTAAATGGAGAGAAGAAAGAAATAGAGCTGATGTTAGTCTAAATTAAATATTGACAAAAGAAACGTCTCGGTGTTTCTATTTCTCGTATACATACTTGTACGTATATACGGAGTAATATACGTAGTATAAAGAAAGTTATGTAATCCTCCGGAAAATCGATTTCGAAATTTCAATGGAAATACACGTTTTGGGGTCCCCTGATACCGAACAAGTGCTTTTTTTTCAAAAATCCGTCCGTCCGTGTGTCCGTCTGTTTGACCGTCCGTCTGTTAACATTGCTAGCGCCTAAAGCACACGTACGATTTTTTCCAAATCGAAGAAACCCCTCTCGATCTTGCTCTAGTTGAATCTTTGAAATTTTGAAAAATAGTCTTTAAACTTTGGGGGTACTTTATATGAAGCCCACAGACATTTTCAACATTTTCTCAAAAACGGCTACAATTTTTTATTTAAATTTCTTGTAAGAATATAATAAAAAACACTTATAAAGGTGGCATAGTTCCGATTTTCCTGGTTAACTCTGGATTTTTGAAAATTGCAAAAGTTTGAAATTTTTCGGCGTCATCCTACAACTATAAAATTGAATACACAGATTTTTCTTTCAAATGAAATTTGTTGTCCATAAATAGTTCTTTCATTGAGGCTATGTAGATTTTTTTGAAAATTTCAGTAGTTTTCGTGTAATAGTGCGTGCAATATTTACAATTTTAAAAAAATAACAAAAAACAGATTTTCTAAAAAAATAGCTCCAAATATTTTCTTTAAATTTTTGGTAGGGGTAGTGGCAAACGAAACCTACACGATGACATAACCGCCATTTTGCTTTATTCTTTTGTTTTCACAGAAATTACAAAAATGTAATTTTTTTACTTGTCTCCCATGTGGGTAATCTTTACATTAGAGGGATTTTTTTACATCATTGTATTTATGAGTACATGTGCTTTAAATAATGTCCTATAACGTTGGTCGAAAACTAAACAGTTTTCTGTTAATGGGAGCTCAAAATTCCACATTTTCAGAAACGCTCAATCACCATTGTATCACAATGGCTCCACGTTTTTTCTTGAAACTTTTTCAACGGGTAGTGGTAAAGGCACTGTTTAATATGACATGAAGGTAATTTTGGTGAATTCTTTATTACTTTTAAAAATTACATAAATGTATTTTTTTTCATTTGTTTCACGCTATTAACATGCACATTTCCAACGATGTGTATACGTTTTTACATTTGTGAGTAGAAGTGCTTCAAAAGACTTAAAATAAAGTTTTTCGAAAACTCAATAGCTTCCTCTGAAAAAGAGCTTCAAATTTCGAATTTGAAGTAAAGCTTAATCGCTATTTTCTTATAAACGGCTTCATATTTTTCAATGAAAATTTCTTTGAAAGTATATTTTGGTTCTACTATTAGGAAATCGAAAAGTTAAGAAATCGTCAAAAAAATTATTTTGAGCGACGATAGATGGCAGATGGCAAAAGGAGGCAAGACCGTAAAGCCAGTCCTCGCCAAGGAAATTAGAAAATTTTACTTCGAGGAAGTCTGTGTCACTCTGTAGCACCTGTAGTTTTTTTCTCTTATCGATTGTCCTCCCTTTTACTTGAACTTTGTTGGCAACCATATCGGTGCAGTATATCTCGGAAGGTTTTCAATCTGTGGTAAAATGCAAAATTGATCGCAAAATGCAAAATCACGTACAAAGTGTGAAATGGTCGTGAATCTGTGATATAATAGCAAAATTGCATGTTATGCTTTGTTTCGTTGGATGCTGCCACTCCTTTCTAAAGCTTTTCAAAAACTGCAGCTGATAAAACAGCAACCAAAATTAGAAGACTGGATACCTAATCATCAGTTTGGATTCCGAAGAAAGCATTCTACAGCTGAACAAGTGTAGGGTGGTGAATATCATTAGTAAAAGTCTGGAAGAAAAGAAATATTGCTCGGCTGCGTTTCTGTGCATGATGCAGGCATTCGACAAAGTATGGTATGTAGGGTTATTGTACAAGCTGAAGAAACAACCTGAATATTCTTATTATATCCTATTAAAACCCTACCTGAGTAATAGATTCTTCCAAATTAAGCACAATAACAAACTATCTTCCTTTTACCCTATCCTCTTTGGCGTCCCCCACGGAAGTGTGCAGGGTCCATGCTCTATGTATTGTACACTTCTGACCTGTCTACAACCGAAGAAACAATAACAGCTACATGGGCTGACGATACATCAGTTTTTGCTTCAGACAGTGATCCAGTAGAGGCTTCTAGATTGCTTCAGGAACATCTCAACAAACTACAAGCATGGCTAAATACTTGGTGAATAAGTGCAAATGAAAGCAAATGAAGTCATATTACTTTCACAATGAAGAGAAGAATTTGTCCCCCAGTGAAATTCAACAGAACTAACCTTCCATAAACAGATTCAGTGAGATGTTTAGGTGTTTATCTTCATACGAGACTTACGTGGTAAAAACATATAATGTGTAAACCGAAAGAACTCCAGTTAAAATTTTAAAAAAAGATTGCTGTTAGGTAGAAACTCAGTGTTAGCTTTAGACAATAAATTACTCATTTATAAATCATTCTTAAAGCCTGTTTGGACTTACTGCATACAGCTCTGGGACAGCAGCAAGTCCAATATCCAAATCATTCAAATATTTCAATCCAAAGTATTAAGAAACAATGCCAATGCCCCCTGGAAATGATGTAATTCACTTTGATTTTAAAACACCAACAGTTAACGAAGAAATAAAAAATTATAGATGTAAATATATTAAAAAATTAGAATATCATAAAAGTACTTTAGCCGTAAAGGGTACAGCCGAATAAGGTGGTAAAAGTGCCTCCAAACCAAATCAATAATTGCGATGCTCATATGAAAGAGAATATAAAATTACGTAGATTCACAAAAAATCAGCCTCCTAAGGCAATCTGTTTTAGAGATACAACGAGAAACGTGTTTTCCATGTTTATTTTTTTCTCAGCATCTATAGTGTGTATCAGGCTGAACTTTATCACGTCGAAAATGAATTTCAAAAATTTATTTATTTATTTTTCTATATGAATTTGGCGTCAAAATTCGTTCACAATAATACCTTCAAATTGAAATATGTTTCTCTATCTCTGCAATTTTTTCCAGCCTGATACTTGCAAAAGATGCTGAAAATAAATAAAACATGGAAAACACGTTTTCCGTTGTATCTCTGCAACAGACTGCCCTAGCAGACTGATTTTTTGTGAATTAATGTCATTTTTGTATTTTCTTTCATATTAGCATCGCGATTATCTATTTGGTTTGGGAGCACTTTTCACCGCCTTATCCCTATATTCTTTGTTAGGTAACAGTTTGGAAATGAGACGACTTAATAAATTCGTATCTTTAGATTTGCCTCATAGGTTTCGAAATATAGTTATATGTATAATCAACTATATTAATGGAGAGATACTACTGAGTATCTTTTTCAACCAAAGTCAAAAAATTTACTTATTGTTCTGATGTATGAACAGATTGTAAATAAACGTTTAATTAAAAAAACCATTTATGCGCTAGAGTTGTCCACAGACGGACGAACAGACAGACGTTTTACCGATAGTCAATTTTTCGGTATCAAGGTCCCATAAAACTTGGATTCTTAATACCTAACAAGTTAGAGGAAGTAATTTACAGGATAGTAATAGGAGCAAGATTTATCCACTTTTTCGTTACTAGGGGCCGGAAATAAGAGTTTTTCTGTCGAAAATTCGCCGTTTTCTCGCAGCATTATAATTTTCTCTCTACACTCCGTAAGAATAGTACATCTGTAATCTTAACAAAAACATCCAACCATTGATCCATTGCATTGGTTACTACTAAATTATCTGTTGCACTGCAGAGGCATCTTGTAGTTATCATTTTGGAAGTATGCGGAATCATAATTTTTTCTACAATATCATACATGTGCGCAGCAATTTGCGTAATTTCCTTCGAGATAATTGGAGGGAGGTGCACTTATATTGTGAGCCGCATTCAGACATTACGGAATAACTTCTCCAACTCGGTTGATGTTGCTACAAGCTCTAAGTTAATAAATTAATTACATCTTCAGTCCATAGTGAAAAGGGCGAAAGTCACTCACACAAAAGGGTGTTGACTATTTGTAGTGTTTTTTCACTATAATGACAAGCAAAACACAACCTTTTTTTTTTTGTATTAAAAGCTTGTCTAAGAGCAACGGGATTATGGCTCCTAGACATAACTTCTGAGTACCAAACGAAAACTTCGGATTCTCGTTTTAATATTGTGCGAAAATATTGCCAAAAAGTGACTTAAGACCTTTTGACCAAACACCAAAGATGTAGTGCGAAAGATTTGCTGTCATATTCGTCATTCGACTCTCCTCAGATGATTAAAAACTCATAGGAATATGAAATACGAATGTCTTCAAATCTGAATGAAATTCGTTTATGTATCTTATTACTTATTTAACTTTTGCACTTTAATTTTACTTTTTACGATTATTGTGTTTTCTGAAAGGATAGGCAAGCTCAATTCAGACTTTCTTCTTTTAACTTTCTTCTTCTTCTTTCAAATTTCTTCTTCATCTATTGCATCATGCGTAAGAAGGAGAAAGACCTTCCTTTTTTTCTTCACAACTCTACACTGTGAAGTTCTCCTCCAGGTTGTACGAAGGAACATAGACAACAGAACAACCACACACGTTGAATGTGATAACTAGGGAACGGAATTTATTGTAATAAATGTTATAATAATGTAAAATATGTACATACATATGTACTTATTTTTTCCAAAATATGGAAGAAAAATAGAAAGAAAGTATGTAAAATAAAATAAAAATTCATTATTGTGTTTATAATTGTTCTCTATAAGCATTTTCTGAGCGTAGCAGGTTGCCGATCAGTTCTTAACAAGGATTCGGAGTGGCTGAAAATAGGTTCTGCCTCTACAGAAGAGTAATTGTACGCTAGACTTCACCACACATAAGAATTTTATTCGAAATATAAAACGCTCATAGTATATTGAACGTACCCTCTCCCTCAGAACAAATGTCGTTCAAAATTCTATCTTCCACACTGCGCCGACAAACTTGGACACCCCTCGGCCTGGGGGAGGGCAGGGGGAGGGACGCGTTGACCAATCGCTAGCAGGTAGAACCACAGTTGTCTGTGATTGGTGCAACATCCCAAGGGGCAGAAAGAACGCTGTCTCAGGGGAGAGGGGCTAGTTCGTTTACGTACGAGACGGAAATATCGTCATATTTCCCTGCCGAAGGAGATAGTTTGCCTGCGCGTACGCCACGACGAAAAAAATATTTCTAAGCGGGGTTTTCCGTCCAGAATGATTGTCTATAGACCAGTAAATATTTATCATTTTAGCAACAATTATTCTAACTTTTAGTAATCGATTTGTAACTCCTGACAAACTGCTATTTTGATATATTCATTTCAGGCGCAATTTGCGGAGCCTTCCCGGCCGTTCTAACGCACATTTCGAATTTGTTTATAAAATTATAAATTGTTGCAAAATTGTTAATTCGCTGTTTTTGGTTCTGGGACATCGGGAGACTCTCCCCACTTTAGATTTGCAAAATTTGGAAATTGTTTATACATTTGCAATTGTTGCACATTTTTTTATTGTCTAATCTGAATGGCGTTTAAATGTGATGCAAAATTCCGGAATCCGTTCGGTGCTATTATATCTCGTTCTCGAGATATATGTAATTGTTTATAAGAAATTAACATCTTAGTAGACCCCATTTGTTTGCGCTTAATTCATTCGCGCTAGCAGAATAGCGTGGGATGGGCATACTGAAAAAACAGTTCTCCAATGCCGCGCTTTTGCATGCCACATACGCTTCAAATGCACTTGCTTGTAAACAAATTCTGTGGCCAATTTAATTATGCTAAATTCGTATTTTTACGGCGAGTATGAGCATAACTTTTATTTGGTTTTTATATTCTCTTTTAAGTCCTACAATTTGCAAGTCGATATATTTATCAAATAGGAAAGAAATTGATTATAAAAAAAATATTTTTCAAGGTGCATTACGCCCAAACAATTGTTTCTGTTTTTCTATCAAAGGGATGTTGAGCAACCGAATAACTGTATTATTAATTTTTTTAAGTCCCCTGTTAACACCGAGAGTCAGAAACTATTTGTTCCTCTTGTTTAACCATTACCATTAAAAAATAGGGAAACATATTGCTTAGCTGTTTGCTATAAACTGCACTGGATTGGATGAAGGTAGTGTTAAGGTTTTCAAATACAGAAATATTCAATTTTGTGTTTTGAAAGATCACATGAGTAGAATCACACATGACAATATTTACACAAGTATAGAAATTTCTAAATAAACGTATATAAACTTTAAGTTAATATTTCAATTCAATTTATCATTCCTTTCTAAAACTGTTAATTTGATGATTTCATTGTATAATATTCAAATCAGAGCTTTATGTGCTAAATCTACGCATTGTTAATACATATTTTTAAACAACATTAATATATTTAATATACATTTAAAAGGTTTTTAGATTGGCGAACGTTTCAATGAAATTTCATGAATTCCTAAATGCTTGACAATAAATACTTGTAAAATTAAAAATTTGTAGCGTGTAAAAATATAACAAACTCACGTATTTGGTAAAACGAGTTGATATTACTAAAAGAAAGCAAAACAGATGTTATAACAATTCAAAGAGATTTAGCGTTTGTTTACAGTTTAGTAAATATCAATGCTCTAGCATTTCCCAGTGAAAATACATAGAACGAACTTGGTGGTCAAGTGATATGACCTTCCCAACACAGACTACATTTCAGTATCGTCAGAGTTCGAAGGTGGTTTGTTGGCCGCCATTCTACGAATCTATCAAAACCTTGAATTTTGCACGACCATCTGTACAGGGAGAACGTAGCGGTTTATTAAACGGAAACGGGCCATTCGAGGTAACTAATGTGCATTCTTTGAAAACGTTTAACCATTATAAACTATCCCTAAGAAAATTATCAAATAAACAATGTTAAAGGTCACCAGCTTAACATTGCCTTTACTATTTTAATGTTTTCAATATCCTCAAAACCAACAGAAAACCCATGTTTTTACATGTTATTATAAAACCAATTCAATAAATATAAGCATTTATTCACGTTATTATTTTTAAAACACTCAAATATCTACGATGTTATTTGATTCATGTCTTCATCGAAGATCTGAGATTAAAAAACTGATAAGCAGAGAAAATATTATAGTAATTTTGAGTGATTGATGAAGTTGAATGATCAAACGAAAAACAATGTTTCTTGCTTCATATAATGCTATCGTGTTTAACAGACATGTAATTACATGTGATACCTATATTTAAACATCCAAACTAATGAAAATTTTCAAAATTAAAATCATCAATAAAACGTTGATTCACCAGCAAGGATTATATTATTAAATACTTTTTTGAGATTCATGTGCTCCTGTGTGAATAACGTAGTAAACGTGATTCGTATGATCCAGTTTCTCAGAATAATACAAAACCTGCTAGACACATACACTAAACATAATAGTTGTCAAATAGTTATTTACGACATGAGTATCATAAGATATCTTATTACAATACGAAATTGGAGAATTATCAAACAAGACTCTTTAGCCGAAATTGTTAACCAATTGAATATTGTAATATAACGTGACCATTTGAATATCATAGAAAGTAAGACGCAATTTGTCAAAATTCATGTGAACTATAATTTTTCTTTAAATTTTACTCCTTATCCTGCGAAAGATGTGTGACAGTACTTATGTTAACAGTTCTACTGCCATGGGTTTAATTAATTAGGTTGCAGTACGCAAATTATTTTTTTTTTTTGGGTTTTAAAGAGGCATGATATCCATAGAGAGAGTATCCATAGCACAGAGTATCGGGGAAGGAAACGTCGAGAGTTTGAAAAAAGCTGTTTAAACAATTTTAATCATACTTTGTCTAATAAACTACATATATATTTTGAATGGCTGAGCTGCAATAAACACGCAAATTTTGGTTTGAAAATATGATTTCTACGCAAAACGTTGCCTTCTAGAATCATGTAAACAGACCAGAAACATGTAACATGTTTATTATTAACAATATAAATTAATATATTAGTTCAGAAAAAATTAACCGAGAAATAAAAAAAGCAGTCGAACTGTGAAAATTGGGTGCTTTTTTATTTCTAGGTTAATTTTTCTTTCTGATCAAATGTATTCATTTATGTTGTTAATCATAAACAATTTAGATATTAATGAAGTGTTTATATGCTACTACAACGCAAATGGTTGCCTAGAAAACATATATCCAAACCAACTTTTGAATGTTTATTGCGGCTTAGCCATTTGGAATATCCGTGTAGTTTATTAGAGAAAATAAGCTTAAAATTGTCTTAACAGCTATTTTCCGAAGATTCGACATTTCTTCCCCGAATATTCTGTATATAAAAGGCTTGATTTCTGTCGGTACGTGACGGAACGGCGTTCCGGTTCTTTGGAAATAATTATGAAATTATATTATATATAAATAGCTATTGCTATTATATTAATAATTAATTTGAGGCGCGTTTCGGGGCCTAAGATTTTAAAAATAAAGGATATATGTATCATAATAACTCTTATGACGACACTGTTCTCAGTTACGTCAAGTTTTAATTTAGAGAATCAAAGTTAATGGTCTAAGTTTACTCACCTAAATAAAGTTTATCTTACTATGCATACTATTTATAAAGTGTTTTATGTCCAAAACAAGTGTTCCCTCCACAGCATATATTTTTACGTATTATTCGTAATTGCTATGCAATATTCAATACGGACTATGTGAACCTGCAAAAAGGGGGGAAAAACACCTACTGCAGCAGAAAATATTTTCTACTCGTTGGGATTCGAACTCGGGTCTTTAAAGTTAACTCACCTGACACGGTTCCCCCTCACCACCAGGCACACGACCAGACTACTTCCTTTCCGATGCGAAAAGAAAGTGAAGCATTTGCAGTTTTAAAAAAAAACAGGGTGTTCAATTTATCTTAATACAAGATCTATTTTTAAAAAGAGATTTCATTAAACAAAAATCTCTACCGTTCATATTGTTTCTCGACAATGTTATAAAGATCAGTCGGGGCTAATATTATACAGTAGAAAATTGGGGTTAATGTATTACACTTTAAGAGTTATTTATTTATTGTCAAAATTAACAAGAAAATGACAAATGATAGGAAATATATTCTATTATAATGACCATATAACAAACACTCAGAATGTAACAATATTTGGGAGGAAAAAAATCAAAACTAAAATGCCTAATTTTTCCAGTCAAAAACTTTACCACCGCGATATAAATCTTTTGATGTTACTTCGTTATTTTTTATGACACGATATTTTTGAAAATAGGTTATCATTAAGAAAGAATTAATATTTTTCTGCGTTAAAATAATGCAATAATATTAATCGTGTCATGATGTATACAGCCTCAAATTTGTGGGGCTAATATGATACAACTTAAGAGGCTAATGTAATACGGGTGTCGGGGCTATTTTGATACACTAAAAATTAACACGCAGACAACTGGAAGGGATTTTTTATGTTTAATATTACATCAAAGGCGCTAAAATTCCGATTTGATGTTGATAAACTATCCAAGTGTTTATCTGAGAAAGAAAGAGCAGGTGACAATTCATATAGATTTCCTCGTTCTCCTCCCTACCCAGTACATGGTGATTCACTTATGATTATCAATTGGCGGAAGCTTCTGCTGTTTCAGTGCAGTTACTGATTTTTCACTGGAATCACAAGGAACCAGGCCTACAATAGGAGCTAACACCATCCCTTCAACTCCAGATATCAACTGTTCTCATCCAGTACCTTTGAGATAATACTGTCGGAAAAACATTTAAAAAAACAGTAGCCCTCCAAAGAATAAGGAAGCGGTTAGACCCAATAGCAGCAATCATTACTAGTGAAGAGTGTATCATTACTAGGAAAGAGTGGAGTGTTTAATTTACATTAATTTAATATCTCTTTTTAAAAAGAGATTTCATGAAACAAAAATCTCTAGCGTTAATATTTGTTTTTTGACAATGTTAATAGGTATTTGTTTGCAATTTTCGAAAATTCAGATCGTTCGCCCAAAATTGAACGTACGCCACCTTTAAACATCTTGTGCTTCGAGCAATAGATTTACAGAAAAATTGGAGCTCTTTTTGAGTAAATTATGTAAATATGATGGGGTTTGGTGTAAAGTACCTTCAAAATCAAAAGATTCGTTTCAAATTCGAAGATTCGTAATATTAGCCAGATCGTTCAAGGAATATCCATTTTGGTGAAAATCGTGTTTACTTTAGGCTCTAGAATTACTCACACAAAGACGAATTCACAAAGAGATTTTTTGGAAAATCACTTTTTGGGGTTCAAAAAACAAGCGTTTTGACAGCCTTGTGTATAGGAAATAAAAGAACAATACCAACAATCCACTTTTTTCGAACTAGCTACTTACAAAACGTGTTTTCTGTGTAAATTTCGACACTTCCTCCTACAGCATTACGTAACTCTCTTTACACGTGGAGGTAAAAATATTCCAGCGTTACTGGGATTTGAACTCGGATCCCTGTAGTCTGTAGGTCTGGCTCGACCGCACTGTGCTATCACAGATATTTCTCAACACGCTGTTCAAGCACACTTATTACGAAAAGAATAGTTACGTGATATTCATTGCACTTAGATTTTTTATTAGAGAAATGTTCTACATGTGTCAAAGATATCAAATTCCCCAAAAGAATGTAACCGAATAAAACCCACGCAACTACATAGCTCATTTTACTAAGAAATATTTTCAACCAGAAGCCGTGGTCTTTAGAACACTCTGTGGACGTCGTTCCCGGTCTTATCTTTCGGCGACTATGTCCAAGGTTGAATTACGTCACAGATGAAACTTGCGATAACGCTAGAGCTCTACAGGCGCGCATGCTTACGTTCTGAAGCCAGAATCGCAATAGGGGCATTTTTATACGTTTTTATTAAAGATATTAACACACTAAAATAAGTAGTGGCGCCTCAAAACACATGCTTTATGTGATATTTATAATGGACACGAATGATTATAACTATACAATTAACCGCAAAATTGTTTCTACCCGCAAAAATTATTTGCCGTGGATGAGATTCGATCTTACGTGCCTAAGCTTCTCCAACAGTGCGCTTACCCGCTATACCACAGAAATTCTTATGGCTATTGCCTCTCCCAAAGATGATTTTAAACTGTCATGTATCACAGATTTGACTAAAAAAGAACGTGCGGCGTTTAGATGTTTGTGTTAACTACAGACGAGCAGACAGACGCCAACATGAGATCTACACCATTCTCTTAAACGTTCATGAAATTATGGAAAAAAATAATCAAAACCGATGACGCCGCTTTTGAAAAAATTTTGAAAATATCTCTGGGACTTTATGTAAAGTACCTCCCAAAATTAAAATATCGGTTACGAATTAATGAGACCGTGATATCAACAAGATCGATTGGGTATTATCAAATTTGGACAAAATATGTTGAACAATTTAACCCCTAGGGTTGTTCGCAGACGGAAGACTGATAGACAAACATTTTGCCGTCATTCAATTTTTCGGTAACAACGATTCACAAAAAATGAATTCTGGCTACACAACGCGTAAAAGGATTTCCCCCTAAATTTAGCAAATATATTTATTCACTTTTTTGTTACCAAGATGGGACGGTTTTTCTGCCGAAAATTCGCCGTATTCTGGTGCACGATTACAATACCTTTTCTTCTTACGACAGTAAGTGCGAGAAAGTAAAAATCAATAAAAACATTAAATCCTTTTTTCCACCTCATTTCCGTCTTCCGAAAGGCCTAATAAAATAACCTTTCCAACATAAAATGGAATAACCCCAATGTGATTTTTCCTAGTTTACCAATCCCCGTCTCAGTACGGGGTAGTGGAGGCAAAACTAGGAGAAGAAAAATCCCACACCACTAACACCTGGCTGTAGAGTCACAATTGGGACAGGCAGCTGAAGAGAGCATCAACCTCAGAAGCGTCGGCAATGAGCGCAACAATGGATGCTGTGGGCAGCAACAACGGACGCTGCCAACAATGGGCAGATATTTGCTTGGCAATTCCTGTTAAAATTGTTTTGTTTTTCAGTTAGCATTGCTGTGATTAAATGTTCTTATAATTCTTGTTTATGGACCACTTATTCGTGTTTCGAATACATTATATTATTTTTGCCCGATCTCAAGATATTCTAAAATCATTCTTAAATATTATATTTTCTTTTAAATGATGACCTACAAGTACAACCAAACAAATCATAATTAGTCTCTTCATAAATAATTAAGAAATTAAACAGATATAGATTCCCCGGAAAGCAGTAAGCCCGCTAAAACATTTCATTTTCGCTGCGAACTCTATTTTAAAATCTATTTTAATTTGCTACTTTAGTTAGTGAAAAAGGTAAAATAATTTGGAAAGTAAATGAATGAATACTATTATAAATACGTATTACCTAATGCATATCTGCGTGTGTATATATATATATATATATATATATATATATATATATATATATATATATATATATATATATATATATATATTTCTCGACTTTAAACTTGATTACATTTTATTGAACGTAGAGATATTCTAACATTAACGTTAAGTAAATGAAGGCCGGTATTACACTGTAAAAGATTTTTGTCAAAGGTATTTTATAAAAGAAATATGACAGTGTAATAGCCAATATTTTATAAAAGATTTCTTTTA